>CM019719.1:29232583-29487583 GCA_009760885.1 Achatina immaculata | reverse complement strand
CCAACTTCAGAATGAAGAGCATCCCTTCATGGTAGTGATAACTCTTAAGTTGAGAATCACTTATTTAAATGCAAGGCAAAACAAATAAGGTAACCCAAAATGCTAGCAAAATAAAGTCAACACAGGAAAGACAAAGTTAGTGAAGCAAAATGTTAACAACAGCAATGTACTGAAGTAGATAACAAGTCAGTGGAGGAGATCAAGGAATTTGTATATCTTGGCGGTAGAGTAGTAGAAGATGGAGACAATGCAAAAGACACCAACAACAGACTAGCTAGAGCAAATCAGGCATTCACACTCCTGTAGAATATATGGATATACAAGAAGCTGAGTATACAAATGAAAATCGGGATATTTAAGAGTAGTGTCCTAAGTTAATAACTCTGTGAAAGTGAATGCTGGAAAATCACCAAACTATAGAAAACAAGCTGAATTCTTTCCAGACTAAAAGATTAGGAGAATATTTTGGTCAAACAATATAAAAAAATAACCTCTTGTTGGCAGAGTTGCAGGGAAGTCGCTGACAGCGATTACTGAGGATAGATGGTGATGATTGGGACATGTGCTTCGGATGACTGATGACTCACTACCAAAAATAGCACTGAGATGGACACCACAGGGGTAAGGATAGATGGAAAGAGACACAGAGAAGGACAACAGAGAGGATGTTGAGCAATAGGGGGCTCACTTGGGCAAGAATGAAAAAAAAAGCAAAGAGCATGCATTTGTGGAAAAATTTCCACAAGTCCCATTTGCTTGGGCACTTAAGATTCAAAGAGAGGGAGGTGTATGTATATATATATATATATATATATATATATATATATATTTAGAGAGAGAGACAGACAGACAGACAGACATAGAAAGAAAGAGATATTTTTATGAAAATAACTAACCCTGAACAGGTCAGTTCCCTTGTTGTACTCATCAGCGCTATGTTGTGGGTATGGGTTCAAGCCAACGTTGGCATAACTTTGTTGGAGAAGAAAAGATGGAATAGACTATTATAACAATTATTCAGTATAATCAAGACATGAGCAAAAAAATTAAAGTTTTTGTCCATGCTGCCTTTGCAAAATAGTGATCATCAAGCAGTTGTGCAAAATAACAAAATCTGGGACACCACACTGCTAACCTTGCATCTATCATAACAGCACTCAACAGCAGAAGATTAAGATAACTGTAATATCTGTTCACTTTAAAATCATTTTCTACAATTAAAGAGCCATTACAATTACATTGTTTCACTACGAAAGGAAGGCTTTAGATCTGACATATTGTGAATTGCTGTTTCAGGAACAATTCTGGAAAAGAAACTAAAATGAGAGTGGTAAATATGAGCTTCATGTATCAGCGATCTCTAGATTAGGGTTTCTCAAATAAGGTTCTGTGGAGCCCTAGGGTTCAGTGACAGATCTGCAGGGGTTTCACAACAGATTATGATGGAAAAATCCCTCCAAGCCACTTTTCGCAGAACCCTAAGACTTAGCTATGCTTTTGTACAAGACATGTTGGTTAAAAAATCATTTTTATTTCTACACAAGGAAAAAAGCATACTCGTGCACATGCCATATACAGCAAATCACACTTAATTAACATTTTGTATACTATGCATTTACCAAACTTAAGGTTTTCAATACAAATATAAAGACTGTCCTACTATATGGTTCAGAGACATGGGTTATGACCAAGACAATACAACAGAGGATACAAACATCCATGAACTACTACTTGAGGAGGATTTTAAACATTAAATAGCAGGACAAGATCAGGAACAAGGTGGTCTGGAAAAGAACCTGTGAACCTACAAATCATGTCTAGGAAGTAGAGGTGGACTGGCCACACTCTGAGAAAACCCGACACCAGCATTGCAAGACAGGCGCTGACATGGAATCCTCAAGGAAATAGAAAACAAGGAAGACCTAGACTTACTTGGAGAAGAGAAATTTTGACAGTGCTCAGAGACAAGAGATACACATGGAAGGAAGCAGAAAACAAGGAAGACCTAGACTTACTTGGAGAAGAGAAATTTTGACAGTGCTCAGAGACAAGAGATACACATGGAAGGAAGCAGAGAATAATTCCAAGAACAGAGATGACTGGAGAGCCTTTATCCGTGGCCTATGCTCTCAAGGGAGTGAAAGGTGATGATGATGATACTATGGATTTATTATTATTCTTTTTGGCAGCGGCCTCTACTGCATAAACTAAAAGGAAAAATATTTTTTTGTCTACACTAATGATTTTATTAGAATTGGTATATTTTATGGTGCAGGGAGAGGGATGTGACTGTGGTAACAACTGAGGGGAGGACATATGAAGTGAAGAATGAGTAGTGGTAAATATTTGAATGCAGGAGTTCCATGGGGATAAAAAAGAAATGTTACAAGTTTCCACTTGGACATAAAGGTTTTAGAAAGACTGCTCTAGACTCTGAGCTAATAAGTACATTATGACTGATGATTCTCTTCTTATCATGATATCTAGTTCTGCTCTCTGGTACGTGTGGTGAGTAGTTTCAATCATTTTTAATTCACAAACTATTTCCATTTGAACTTTCTTATATATATAGACACTTAACAAAACAGCTGAGTAACACATAAATACCTTTGAATATAAATGCTACAGAAGATTTCTTCAGATATCATAAGGTAAAAAAATAACAAATATATCCATACTACAAGAATTTAATATTGAAGTAGTAAAGAGGACTAGTAAAGAGACTCTTGACTAGTAAAGAGGATTAAACAGAGAAAACGTAAATATTTTTGACATATTAAATGTCATGATAATTTAATTCTTGAAAGGGAAAAAGAAAGAGAGGAAGACCAAGGCCTTCAAGATGGCTGCAAAATATCATTGATAATGTGCAAATGGATGCATCAGCAGGGCATCTTGCTTATAACTGAGAAGCCTACAGAACAGCTGTTAGGGAGGCAAAGTTCCACAGGAGACATGCAGATGACTGACATATATATATATATATATATATATATATATATATTATATATATTTTTTTTTTTTTTTTTCCCCACAGATTTTCAGATTTTGGTCATTTGGCTCAGCTTGTATGAAATTTTTAAAAAAAAATTTGTTAACATGTTTCTGATATTATAAGATCACAAATAATGCCTCTATATTTACTGTGAGATATCAGGCAATATTCATATGCTAAGCATGAGACCAAAACAAATAAAGAATCTGTGGAGAGGAGCAGACAGAACAACAAAAATAAGATTTTTAAGGGCATGCATCTTTCCCATAGCAACATATGCCTGTGAGACCTGGACACTTAACAAAACAGCAGAGAAACACATAAATGCCTTTGAGTGTAAATGCTACAGAAGAGTTCTTCAAATATCGTGGACACAAAAAAGAACAAATATATCTATACTACAAGAGCTTAATATTGAAGAAGGCTGGCTAGTGAAGAGGATTAAAGAGAGAAAACTGAAATATTTTGGACACATTAAACGTCATGATAATTTAGAGAAGACCGTATTGGAAGGATACATAATGGGAAAAAGAAAAAGAGGAAGACCAAGACGAAGATGGCTGCAAGACATCGTTGACGATCTGGAAATGGATGCAACAGCAGCAGGCCATCTTGCTCACAACTGAGAGGCCTACAGGAGTGCTGTTTGGGAGGCAAAGTTCCGCAAGGGACATGCAAATGAATGAATGAATGAAGCATGAGACCTAATAAAAAGATCTTACTGTGAAATATCAGGCAATGTCTCCATACTCATTGTGAAATCTCAGGCAGTCCTTTATACTTGCTGTGACATTTTCATTGTATTTTTTTCATTATCAATTATCTGTTACAAAAAATAAGTAGTACAGATGTGGCACAGCCAAATCTGAAGCAAAACAACACCAGCCTTTAGCATATCTGAACTTTAAAAAAAAATCTTACTCATACAGCTGATTTAACTTACCCATAACCCGTTCCTTTCTTTCCAGGATTAGTTAGCAGATTTTTCTGAATTGTTGTTTTGGAAGCTCCAGTTTTAGCCACTGGACTGAATGCTACAACCACTCCTCCTAACGTGCCATAAAATGTGCCATGTCCATTCCTGTTAGTTTCAAATAACAAAATACATAGTATATACAAAGGGATTACTTTGAAGAAAGAAGTTAGATTATTCTTTCTCTTAACCTGAATGTGAAAAGAAATTGTCTAAAAAGAAATATGAGCATAGTCAAAATAAATCTACTTTGTAAAAATATGAGACTGAGTAAAAAAAAAAAAAATGAACTGGTTTTTTTTTTAATTGAACAAATTTACAACTGTGACTGAAAGCTCCTTACTATTTTTCAGTATACTCCAATCTATGTTCAATGCAGATCTGCCACTACTTCACTAATGCTGGGATTCCTGAAGAAAAAAAAACATCTTCTGACTGACTCTGTAGCCAGGTTTCATGATCTCTTTAATCTCTTTGTCTATATTGAACTTCTTCCCACCTAGCACCTCTCTGAGGAGTCCAAACACATGATATTCATATGGTGTGAGATTGAACGAATATGCAGGATGTGGAAGACTCTCCAAACACAGATTCATAATTTGTTTAGCCGTTGCACATCATGTATGAGACTGCACTTTATTATGTTATAATAACACACCAGAACTGAGGAAACTACAATATTTTGATCTGATTGCAGGTTTAAGGTGGTTTTCAAAGAGATAACAATATGCTTTACTGTTGTAATGTTCCAGGATTGGGTCTTTGCAGTCTTAGAAGAGTGTGAGCATCAGTTATCCGGCTGACTGAGTTGTATGGGACTTCTTTGGTTTGACAAGGAAGAATGTTGTCACTCCCTGCTGGCTCACTTTGTTTCTGGCCGGAAGTGGTGTATCCAGCATTACAGATATGAAGCTCACTATATGTTTCACTATATGTGAGAAAAGTTATCTTCTTCTGCTTAGAAATGTCATAATTGAGTTTAACAAAGTCACAATGTTCTTTCAGGCTGGGTGTGAGTTGTTTTTGTACTCAACCAGAAGAGACTTTTCAGTACCAAAGAAGTTTGTGAATGGTGTGGTGGGGTGAGGCATGACTAACCTTCAGTTCTTCAACCATTTCATAGATTTTTACCCATCATTCTTTTCATATTATTCATTCCACTTCAGCATCAGCATCAGGCCTATTCACAGTGTGAGGCCGGCCAGTGAGTTGGATCCGTCAAATTTGATACCTCACTTTTAAACTTCCTGCATCATTCATATGCCTACCAAAGTGACACACATGTCCCCATGTTGTCTCTTCATTCTGGAGTGAATTGTCTGCAGATTTCTCACTGTCATTACCCAAGAAACTAATAACTTCTCTTGTGCATGCTTCCAAGGTAGGATTGCCCTTGGTCTGGTCTGGTGATATTATAATTCCAAAACGGTTGATGTGCCTCTGTACACATCTGCCCAGTGAGGGAGGCATAACAGCTGTACCACAATTGTCTACTTCTCCATTTAGATTTTTTAGAGTAAAAAGTAAAGCTACTTTGTCATTCACCCTCATAATTTTTATGAACAATGAAATGAAATAATGCTGGTTATAAAAATGGTCCACCAATTCACTCTTTTCCTTGTTTTCCTTGTAGTGCACTAGATCCAACTGAATTCTACCTATTTCTTGATGCTGTCCATTCATCTATATCATTCTCCTTTTTTCTTTCTTTTTCTTCAGCTTTTCTCTCAAATAAAGTTTTTATTATTGTACTATGCCTACTAATTTTTTGATTAGTTTGTTCTTTATTATCTTTTCAGTTTCAATTTAGTACATCTTTGTAGTACTTCTCAGTACTTATAAGAGAGAGAGAGAGAGAGAGAGAGAGAGAGAGAGAGAGAGAGAGAGAGAGAGAGAGAGAGAGAGAGAGAATGAGAAAAAGAAAATTTCCACTTTTAGCAAAAAAGTAAAAAAAAAAAAAAAAGATAATTTTTTTCCACAAAAGGTGCCAGAAGTGAATTCTAGCAAGAAGGACTCCTGGATGCAGGCAGTAAGAATCTATGGCTAATTATAGTAAATTTCTCATGTTATGTTTAAAAGTTTTAACAAAGCAGCAATAAGAAAAAGTGGAAGGGAGGAGCAAGAGCTAGAAACATGTAGCTGACATGTTTGATAGAAGTAAACTTACATTGTTTTATATCCACTTGTGGGTATAAAAGCCTTTGACAAATTTTTTTTGGATGCTGCTAGTTTCTGTTGCCGCCGCAGCTTCATAGGATCAGAGTATGCTTCCCCTTCCATCATGCGACTAAATTTTTCGCTGAAGTAGCCATCTTGCCTGGCACTTTTCTGTTTTGAGCCCCCTGGAAGCATCTGCTTCCCCTTGCATGCTGATTCATTAAATGATCCTGTTATGACACAAATTTGTTATTATATAACACTGAATTATTATTATTTGCTATAAGTTATAACATTACGCAAAATTTTAAACTTATTACTAAGGTAGCTATTGTTTGGCACTATTTTGTTTGAGAAGCTGGAAACATCTGTTTTCTCCTGTCTGTTGAATAAATTAATGGTCCCGTTTATATTATTACTTTTGCTACTAGAACACATAATTTGCAGAATTATTAAATACTTTTGCAAGACATATTACTTTATAGATAGGCAGACCAAAGAAGTTTTAAATAATGAACAGCATAAGATTATAAATACACACACAGAGAAAATAACACAGACAAAGTTGCAGAGGGTTATAAACTCTCTGAGAATGGACTGGAAAATGTTATAAAGAAATAGAAGAAATGTATAAGAATCTTGTAGACAAACAGAAGCTTATATAAAGACATTAAAAGATTATAGAGAAATAGAAGAAGCTTAAATAAAAACATCAGATTATAGAGAAAAAGAAGAAGCTTAATAGAAAATAGAAGAAGTTTATAGAAAAACATGAGAAGATTATACAGAAATAGAAGAAGCTTATAGAAAAACAGGAGAAGATTATAAAGAAACAGAAGGTAGATAGAGGTGTATGGTGTAGTTTTATAAAGTGGCAGAGGGAGTGAGTAAAGTGAGAGAAAACAAATAGAAAGTATGAGAATGTATAAATGAAAAACATACAACATCCGAGTGAGCCTTTTTTGAGGATTACATGCACTAATGAGACAAAAACAAATAATTAAACGAAGAACTTATCTTAATATGGCCTCCTCCAGAAGTAGGAAACAGAGAAATGTGTGTCCACTAGAAGATGCGTAGAGACCACGCAGGCCACACAAAGGATAAGCCGATAGAGCCAATCATAAAGGAGAGGTGGAGAGAGAGGAGGAAAACAGGTGTTTGAGGGGGGGAAATGGCAACAGAAACATGACAGCCGCTAGAGGAGGTGTCGGGAGGGGAAGCGGAGAGATAATGAATGAAGAACATAAACACCTGCAAGGAGAACATGTGAAACTGGTGAATAGGACAAGACCCTATAAACACCAATATGTTGCCAGAGAAGAAAAGAGGGTGGCGGTAGGGAGAGGTAACTAGGAGAAAGAAAGTAGAGTAAAAAAAAAAGGAGGGGGTGGAAAACTAATGAAGTTACAGAAAGCTGAAGACATTGTTAATTCCAGCTACGTGGAGACAGCCAGCCTGGAAAATAAGGCACTGTTCTAGGACCCTCCGAGATCGTACATCAGCAGAACAAGAGCGGATCGCACTAACAGAAATGTCCTGTTTTCCCCTGTGGTTGCTAAGGCAAAAATGTTTAGCCAAAGGTGTCCAGGCCCTCTTAGAAATATCATTAAGATGCTGGCAAAATCGATCTCTTAAGCGTAACCCAGTCTCCCCTATGTACTTCAGACCGCAACATTTGCACATAATAGCATAAATAACATTGCGTGAAGTGCAGGTGAAACCCTCCTGAATTGATAATGTGGACTTAGGGAAGGAGATCTGGCTAGCCTCGACAACAAACGGACAAGTGTTGCATCTACAGTGTTCGTGATGTCTGGTACCATAAAAAGTGTCATCTGTCAACTACGAACTAAAAGGTCCCTGAGGTTCTTGTCCCATCTGTAGGCCACCAATGGAGGTTTCCCAAAAGTTCATGTGTATCAGGTGTGTCCAAGCTACAGTGTGGTTTAGGAGTGAGGGCTTGTTGCCACAATATATTGCTGATGCCGTTCCAAGATGACAAGAGAACATATTCTGGATAGCCGCGTTGACAGAAGAAATCTAGCATTTTATGGCCTTGATCCTAGAAATCCAAATCCTCATTACACAAACGTCGCAACCTAAGAAGCTGGGAAAAAGGAATAGAGTCCTTACACGATCTGGGATGGGAAGAAAAGTACAAGAGATAGCTGTGAGAGTCTGTAGGTTTATAGTGGACAGAAGTAGTAAGCCCAATAGGGCCGACAGTAACAGCAATGTTGAGAAAGTTAGTGGAAGTAGCAGAGACATGGGAGGTGAAAGAAATGACAGGATTGTACTCCTTAATAAAACTGATAAAGTTGTCAAGATCTTCCTCTGGCATTGATGTGACCCCAATGCCATCATCTATGTAGCGTCTATAGAAGGCAGGAAAGGGGCCTCTAAAGGCTCTCAGAACCTTGTGTTCGAAGTGGCCCATGAACAGACATGTGTAGCTTGGGTCCATTTTGGTACCCATGGTCACACCACTAATCTGGTTGAAGTAAAGGCCATTGAATTAAAACGAATTGAGTTGGAGGACAAGTCATGTAAAGCACAGAATAGTAGATGCAGAAACAGATGGATTGTATCTTTTGTTCTGAAAGAACTTGATGGCCTGAAGTCCCTGATCATGTAGGATGGATGTGTATAAGGACACTACATCAAGGGTGAAGATACAGTAGGTGTGACCAGGCAGGAGTGTAAGGGTCTCAAAAGCAATGAGAGCATCATTCATGTCCTTAAGATAACTGGGCAGACTAGTGACCAGAGGTCCCTCTGCCACTTTGTAAAACTACATGATACACCTCTATCTACCTTTATTATTTAAACCAGTTTTACTGCAGTCACCATTCCTTTTAAAGAAACAGAAGAAGCTTATTAAAAATATGAGAAGTTTATAGTAAAATAGAAGATTCTTATGGAAAAAAAAACAAGTATATAAACCCTTGTATACAAATCTGAAAATTACTTTGTTGAATATGAATAACATCAGGTTTTTTTTTTAATATGGAAAAATGCCACTATTATTACAACTAATCTTCTGATAATCTATACAAACCAGTTCATTTACTTACTCTGCCCAGGTGTTATGTATTTATCTCCTGAAGTGATATATGACATCTCTTGGAATAAACCGACACGTTCCATGTCGGTTTTGCCTCCTCTGTCCCCCATTTTGGTTGTATGATATGAATTTCGCAAATCCCGTAGAGACTGTGATTACCAACACTTGTGTGCTTTTCTCGTCAGTGTCGTCAGATACATAAACCAGCTACATAAATCAGATACATAAATTGGCAGTTCAGTCACGTAAGAATCAGTTCAAAAATTCATGTGTGCCTATTCTGATAAATACTGTAGAAAACTGCACTGAAAATAACAAAGATATGATCTAACTGTGCAAACATTTCTTTTCTTTCATCCCTCAACGCCAGACATATTGTTGAAATAATCCCTATGGAAACAAAGTTATTGCGCATGTACCGGAAAAACACCCTTCGGACCCGAAGCAAAATTAGAACGGGACAAGAAACGACAGAGGTGCAAATATCATGCTTGTATGTCCTAAGATAATAAAGTTTGCTGAAACAGCAAACATTCGCCAGCAAATGACAACGAAATGTTAAAGAGGATGTAGGCTTTGAATAACACTGCAACATATATTCTTTAAAGATAAGTTATAGTTTCACATTGTTTAACTGTGAGAGATAAAAAGTTTGTATCAGTTCCACAAGAGAATGGCATCCCGCGAAAAAGTGTTAATGAGGGAAAATGAAAGTTCTCCTTTGGGGCATATTGTTTGATCGAGCGAACGCCAACTCTGACAGAAGATACATGCACTGTGTTCAGGTTGTTTTTACTTAACTTTATTTTATTTTTTTTTACTGGCATAAACAGTGTACGATGCAGTTGCACATTTATTACTAACAACTTACTAGCAACAAGGCATGTATCTCATCGTTATTCCAAACTCTTGAATTACGGCAGCAAACTTTATATAGAAAACATTTCTGCTTTGGGATGCAAGGTTATTAATACTTTATGCATTTGTTTCTCATGAAGGCATTTCAAGTTTTAAGAAATTCATTTGTAAATTTATTTATTTCAACATTCAGGTTCAACTAATAATTTATTATGGGAAAACAATAAATTTGAGCTGTCCACTCAGGGTTAGGCATCTTAATCTGAACTTCTTTAATGGGCATCTTAATCTGAACTTCTGTAATACACTGATAACCTCAGCCAATGATTTCCTCAGTTGTTCTTTTGTTTTGACTCCCAATTTTTAAAAATTTAAATATTCTGTGGTAGTGTTGTTAGATGGCCAGATTTTACATTACTTCAAATGCAAATTAGCTTGTCATTCTGTCACAAGTGCAGTCCAGAATTTATGCTTATCTCATTTCTCCAAGTTATCTTTTCCTTACTTGTATTAAATTATATAGATAGTATTGTTTCTTTCTAACTAGAAGATCTTGATTTTGTTGATGACATTTATCAGTAATAATGTGAATTCCAGGCAAGAAAAAACAGATAGCCTGTCTTCACTGGCTAGCAAAATAGGACTTGAAATTAACAAGGACAAAACAAAAATAATGAAAATTCCCCTTAATCAAAATGGAAAAATACACATAGAAGGGACAGATATTGAAGAAGTCAATCAATTTGCATACCTTGGCAGCTACATAGACCAGGATGGTGACACTAGAAAGGAAGTTAGGATCAGAATTGCAAAAGCAGCATCAATCTTCAAGAATCTTGAGAACATATGGCATTCAAAAGTTATAAGCATAAAAACCAGGTTAAGACTGTTCAATTCAAATGTAATATCCACCCTCATTTATGCATGCGAAAGCTGGAAAACAACTAAAGAAATAAAAAAAGAAATTAGACTCTTTTGAAAACAAATGCCTAAGGAAAATGCTCGGCATCAAGTGGAACGAATTCAAGAACAATGCAGAGATAAGATGACAGATGACTGAACAACAACCAGTCTCATGGGTGATCAGGAAAAGGAGATGGACATATGTTGGTCACTTGATGAGAAGAAATGATCAGAGGATCCCAAAACAAGCTTCAAGTGGAACACAACAGGCCAAAGAAAAAGAGGCAGACTATGTGAAACTCTGAAGAGGACATTGTTAAGAGAGGCCAAATTAGCAGGCATAAAATCCTTTGATGAGGTTGAAAAACTCGCCAAAGACAGGAAAAATTGTCAAACTACTTTGCGAGCCCTATGTGACGGCACGGGAAGGATATAAGATTGTTTCTTTTGACCCTGAAAACATGGATGTTTTATTTCTGGGATTTCTGAAAGTTTACATCTTACAGTCTTGTCACGGGCCAGATAGTCATTCATTTCTAGTGCCAAGTTTGTAAGGACAAAAAGAAGTTTATAATTATAAAAGAAATTTGAATACATTTATAAAGTTTATACATCACAAAATTCAGAATCTTGACATATTTTAGAAAATCTGGCTTCTGCCAAATTGATTTAGCTGAATTCACATATTTTAAGAATAAGAGATGGATAGAAAGAGATAAATATCGTTGCATGCATTTTAGGTTAATAAGTATCACATTTTCATGAAAAGAATTAACCACTTACTCATCATCATCATTCATAATCATGCTTAGTAGAAAAAAAAAAGACAGAAAAGATGCCTGTCAAAAGAAGGAGGCACCCAGGCTTTATCATGTAAATGTCCTTATTTTTTTTTTGACCTGTCTACACACTAAAGGTCAGCATCATACTTGGCTACTTTTCTTCATCAGCTTCTGAAAAAAGTCAAGTACTCATTTATACGATTGGGTGTCTGGGATGCTGCCAGCCAGATTAAAACTACTGTCCATCAGCATGAAAGATCAATGCCAATGGCTAAGACAGTTACAAAAGAACTTTTCTTCAGATCAGTTCTTAGGCATCTTTTTGTATGTTCCACCTCATCAGTCTCCAGTGCTTTGAGGTTGTCTGAAAGGCATATCTTTATATACTATTGGATCTGTACCATTCTCTCTCTCCCAGGATGGTTAAGTTCATTGTTTGTCTTTTGTGATTCGCATCTGGCATAAACTGATCCACATCATCTAGTCTGTTTAATGTAAAAATTTTATCACCATTTCACATCATTTCCTCTTTTTTTTTTTTTTTTCCCTGAAGGACTTTTGTAAAGCATGCTTTTAGTTCTGTTAGCGCATTGTGAACCATTTTGTTTATGCCACGAGTAGGCGGATATCCTTTTAATAAATCTCCTTCTGCATTCAGTTTCATATGCTCAGCTTTCAAAACAGGGAGTCAGCAGGTCTTCATAGAAACCCCATTCTCATCTCTCGGGACTATACCTGGGCTCTGAGGTCTCTGTATGTATTGAAGGTCTGTAGTATGTGTTCAGGAGTCTGAGGGCCATTTTGGTGCATGAGGGAGCTGTTAGCATAGCCTTTATCTTATGGTAATGAGCATTTAACCTGTAGTGTCCAGTTCATGGGCTGAAGATTGTCGTATGTTGTTGTTTGTTTAGTCTTAGTACGGGGGCCTTTTGATGAATTGTCTTGTTTGAGTGTTAAATCAGCTTTCCAAGAATCAGTTGTCTAAATTTTGCCAGTCTGATTTTATTAACTTCAAGCTGATTAAGATTGGACATGGGTATCTGCAGTCACTTCTGATACATTTTCTGACAAAAAAATTAATTTGAATCTGTCATGTGGCATTTGTTTTGACTGGTCTTTCAGTTTCAAGATTTTTCTAATTCAAATCTAGTTTTTTTTCTGCTTCATGTCAGGTGAATTTTCATCCTTCAGATGTTGTCGTTGATCTTGTTCTTATACAGACAATTATTTAAAATATCTGCAGAATTTTCCAAGATTGATTTTAGTTTTCTTTAGTGAAGTTCTGGCTTTAACCACATGCAATCTGTCTTCAGTGGTGCCATGGTGGAGTAGTGGTTAGTGCACTTGCCTGCTGATCAGAAGATCCCTGATTCGATTTTGCACTCTGACAGAAATTGAATCAACCCAGCCTAAAAAAAAATTGGTAACTGGGGTTTCCCCAGGAAAACAAATGCAGTGAAGACAGGTACTCAATGCTGGCGAGATTCTTTGGCTGCTGTGCGTGGGGTGAAATTCCTCCCAGCCAATGAAGAAAAATACGATTAGGTTGCCACGTGGCGCTGCTATGAAAAAAGGTGATGGAAAGGATTAAGTAAAGTTTAATTGGTATGGTCAGTAGTCTGACAGTGAGGGTTACTCATACCACAGCACCTCTGCTCTAGAGGCCGGCCACGTCCTATATACACCCATACTGGGACATTATGCCTAAACCAGCTTAACCCAGGGTTGAAACTTGATGGCTACTCATATCACGATACCTCCGCTCTAGAGTTCAGTCATGCCCTATATACACCCATACTGGGATAATATGCCTAAACCGGCTTAACCCAGGGGTGAAACTTACTAGTGGAGAGGATTTGTCCTCCTCGACAAAAGTTTCGTCCTGGTCACCACCAGGAAGGGTAGCACCTACGACCACAAAATGCTGAAGTCGGAGACACTGGATGAGTGCAGTCTAGATAGGCAACCACCTCTCACCCGATGGGGATATATTCATATCCAAATCATGTTGAGGTTTTCTAGTGAGAAAGTCCAACTCTAGGCTGGATGGACAACCACCTCTCACCTGGCAGGGATATATTCATATCCAAACCACGTCGAGGTTTTCCGGTGAGGAAGTCCAGCTCTAGACTAAACTGCAGGACATAGAATCTGACTTCAGACATGTGAACTAGGGCAGATGATGCAGCATTCAAGCTGAATGAAACACCAGTCAGTGACCCATAACAGACCAAGACTACTCTACTTCCAAGTGATGCCCCTGATAACGGACAGTAGTTTGGCCAAGTGAACAGGGATCAAAATGGGAAAGCAAACCTGGTCTTAAAAATATGCCTTTGCCAAAGTTGGATGTGTCAGGATAAAAGGCGCAGATATTGTTTAAATTAATATGAAACTGAATGCTGAAAATATGTTCATTTTTTCCTTTTTTTTTAAAATGGTATGTTAATGGTATGTTGTGAAGGATGCACATATACACCATGATCACATGTTACTTAAGGCCTCTTGGATTTAATCTGGAATTATTTTCACCACCAGGGGGAGAAATATATGTGACAACATACGACCATGACAGCTTCAAGTCAGGCTAGCACGTTCAAGATCCTAGTGGCTGCAGATATTCATCTGGGCTTCATGGAAAGTGATCCTATAAGAGGAAATGATTCATTTGTTACTTTTGAAGAAATCCTTACAATAGCACGTGAGAAGGAAGTAGACTTTATCCTACATGGTGGAGATCTGTTTCATGAGAACAAACCATCAAGGCAGACACTGCATGCTTGCTTAGCTCTTTTGAGGGAATACTGCATGGGAGACAAATCTGTTAACTTTGAGTACCTCAGCGATCAGTCTGCTGACTTCAAGCATTGCAAATTTCCAACAGTGAACTATGAGGACCCTAATATAAACATCTCCATCCCGGTGTTCTCAATTCACGGTAACCATGATGACCCCACAGGTCAGAATAATCTCTGTTCTCTCGATCTTCTTCACACTGCTGGGCTAGTGAACTACTTTGGGAAGAACACTCACCTGAACAAGATTAACATTTCCCCATTGCTCCTGCAGAAAGGAGAGACAAAGCTTGCCCTTTATGGACTTGGATCAGTCAGAGATGAGCGTCTTCATCGAATGTTTCTTGAAAAGGTGATAGTTTGGGATATGCAAGGGTGAGTCAAAAAGTAATTGCAATCAAGGGATATAACCATTGAAAAATATCTGAAAAGACTTAACTTACCATTTTTCATATTTTTTCAGTGGTTACATCCCTTGATTTGCTATTTACCTTTTTACTCACACTCTATATTTAAGGGTGGATTAACTGAAATTTGCAACCTGTGTAAAGAAATAAATGTAGTTTGTTACAGTGAAAAGCGGATTTATTAGAAAAATCTCAGTCAAGAAAATGGTGAGTGTTCATTAGAATGCTTTTCTGAGTTTGTTGTATCCACCAGAAAATCAGTTTTGTTTTTCATTCACTCTCTAAAATTTAGGAGGGGGGGGGGGGAGAGAAGGAGACCAAGAGAAAGATATCAGAGTGAACTGTCTGGGGTTGAATATGCTGTCTGATTTGGGAGTCATTGACCCATAATTGACATGCTATCATCATGCTAGGCATAGCCAAGCAAAACCCTGTCCCACCTCTCTGTTAGTACTGTAAGTAACAGGCTCAGTTTTGATTTCCATTCATCACAGTGGCAGTCAAACTGTGGCTCCTCATCACAGTGGCAGTCAGAATGTGGCTCCTCATCACAGTGGCAGTCAGAATGTAGCTCCTCATCACAGTGGCAGTCAAACTGTGGCTCCTCATCACAGTGACAGTCAAACTGTGGCTCCTCATCACAGTGGCAGTCAAACCGTGGCTCACAAATTAAAAAAAACAAAAAACTCCTGGGGTATACCCAGCCTCCAGAAAAAAATGGGTACCAGGGTCAATGCTTTGGGAAGGAAGAAGAATGACACAGCTAACTATGGAGTTGGTAATGATGGTGACACCAGTTGGCAGTTTCTGGTCAACTTCTGGCTAGGCAGCAGAGCACTCATTGGTTGACCATGTGCAGTGATGCTGGTTCACAACTCATGTCTTTATGAAGCTGAGGAAAGGACATGTGTTTATGAAGCTGAGGAAAGGACATGTCTTTATGAAGCTGAGGAAAGGACATGTGTTTATGAAGCTGAGGAAAGGACATGTCTTTATGAAGCTGAGGAAAGGACATGTGTTTATGAAGCTGAGGAAAGGACATGTGTTTATGAAGCTGAGGAAAGGACATGTCTTTATGAAGCTGAGGAAAGGACATGTGTTTATGAAGCTGAGGAAAGGACATGTCTTTATGAAGCTGAGGAAAGGACATGTCTTTATGAAGCTGAGGAAAGGACATGTGTTTATGAAGCTGAGGAAAGGACATGTGTCCCAAGGGAAATTTACCACATATTTACGAAAATTGTATTTTCAGTTACAAAACAGGGTTAGAATCGCTCTACTAAAATAGGTTTTGGTGATTCATTCCTCCAATAACATAAACATTGATGTTATCAGTAAATCACTATCCAGTTAGTTTAGTGCTCATTCGCAGAACATTATATGTGTATGTGTTTTGGGACACCCTGTACAGTGGGAAAGTGGAGGCAGTCAGATTGATTAGACGCAAGTGAATGTGGATTGTATGTTTTCCAGTGCCTACACATCCAGTACGTGAGCCTTGTTCTTTTGGAGGAATTATATTCAGGCAATATAATGGTTTCCCCTCATTCACAGACAGTTATGTGCGCAGTCATCTAGGGTGCCATACTCTACAAGCAGATAGTTTAATTTTCTGGAGGTCATTAATGTAATTACATTAATGTATCACTTGCCTGTTTTTATCACTGGGTTGAATGGAATACGCTAAGAGTATGTCATGAGCTCGTGATCTTCAAGTGGGATGAGAAGCCACTGTTGACTGCCTACTCTTGCCTCTGTGCATTAGTTATAATTAAAAGCATTAAGCCAAATGAAGGAAGAAGTTCAAGAGGAAGACCAAGAGAAATGATACTGGACAGTCTGACAGGATGGTGTGAGAGGAGATCACCAACTGAGCTGATGGCTTGCATGAAGGATCATGTATTCTGGAGAAGCATAATAGCCAGCGCCAGTCGGCACGACACTTGATGATGATGATGAAGCCAAACGAACTGAGGCTGTTCTGTGATGTATATTAATAATAGTTTAAGCTTAATTTTTACTGTTGATTTTGGGATGTTAATATTTATTGGTGATTGCTTTCCTACTGTATATTGTTATTGTTCTCTACATTATTATTTCCTGTGTATATTATTATAGTGCTGGACTGCAAAAAACAAATAGAAAAGCATGGATATCAGAAAACACATGGAAGTACATACATGAAGGATGAGCAGCCAAATTAGCCATGTTGAATGTAAAGATAGATCTTGGAAAAGATTTGGCAAAAGCAACATACAAAGAACTAGACAATAAAAAAATTCAGCTAGAAGAAATAAGTGAGAATACACAGACAATATGGTAAAAGCAGAGAAACAACATACAAAAGAGACTACTATTACATCCAAAGAAAGACCAATCTTTAGCAAAACTGACACCCTTTTAATATCAAGTAAAGACCAAAAACAAAGATGGGCTGAACACTTCCAAGAAATACTTAATCAGCCACACCCAAAAGAACTGATAGACCTTGAAACTGACTTACCAGTCCCATAACTAAATGTCAACCTAGGTGAAATTACATTGATTAAAATTGAAACAGCAGTAAACCTAATGGCTAACAACAAAGCTGCAGGTGAAGATGAAATAACAGCCGAAATGTTAAAAGCTATTAACAGTGAAAACATGAGCCACCTACAGAGAATGTTTAATAAAATTTGGAAAGAAGAAAAGGCCCCTTCTGAATGAAAAAAAAAATCATTGTTAAAATACCCAAAAAAAGGCAACCTTAACGACTGCAGTAATTGGAGAGGAGTAACATTACTATCATTTGTGTCAAAAGCATTTTGCAAAGTCATTCTGAAAAGACTTCAAGATATAGTGGAATCTACAATGAGAGAACAAGCAGGATTTCAAAAAAGGGAGAAGCTGTCTTGACCAGATCTGTACTTTAAGAATAATACTTGAAGAATTAAAAAGCAAAAACCATTAATCCTGAACTTCATAACTTTAAAAAGGCATTTGATAGCAAAGACAGAGATTCATTGTGGAAAATTTTAAGACTATGTAGTACCATCTAAAATTGTCAGCATCATTAAGGATCTCTACAACTGACATATTTGTGCAGTAAACACAGAATAAAGAATGAACGAATGGTTTCAGATTGAAACAGGCATGAAACAAGGATGCTTTTTTTTGGAATTGCCATAGACTTCATAATGAAAAAATGTTGCACAGGTAAAGCGAGCATTGATTGGGTATATGGGACCCAACTAGAATACTAGATACTGTGAATTAGATGCAAGAAAAAGCAGATACACTGTCTTCACTTACTATCAAAATAGGACTTGAAATTAACAAGGAAAAAGCAAAAATAATGAAATTTCCCATTAATCAATAAGGAAAAATATATGTAGAAAGAACAGCTGTTGAAGAAGTAAATCAATTTACATGCCTCGGCAGCAACATAGACCAGGGTGCTGACACCAGAAAGGACGTTAAAATTGCAAAAGCAGCATTGACTTTCAAAAATCATGAGAACATATAGCACTCAAAAGTTATAAGCACAAAAACCAAGCTAAGATTATTCAGTTCAAATGTAATATCCACCCTAATTTATGCATGTGATGCTGGAAAACAACTAAAGAAATAGACAACAAATTAGTCTCTTTAAAAACAAATGCCTAAGGAAAATAAACAGAATTTCTATTCAGTATAAAGTGGAACAAATTCAAGAACAATGCAGAGATAAGTCAGTTGTGCAAACAGCAGCCTGTCTCATGGGTGATCAGAAAAAGGTGGACATACTGTATACACATGAAGAGAAGAAACAATCAGAGAATCCCAAAACAAGCTATCAAGTGGAACATAACAGGCAGAAGAAAAAGAGGTTGACCACATGAAACTCTAAAGAGGACATTGTTAAGAGAGGCCAAATTAGTAGGCATAATGGAAGACTGTACAACTGGATAAAGTCCTATTTACACAATAGAAGAGCTAGAGTAGTAATGGATGGATACAAAAGCCAGAAAGTACTTCTGTGACACTGTGTACCACAAGGAGGAGTCCTTTCGCCTACACTATTCCTTGTATTCATTAATGACCTGGTCAAGGAACTTCCCTATGGAATCAAAGCGGCACTGTATGCAGATGATCTGGTCATGTGGTGTACAGATGATTATGCGACAGTTGCTACACAGAAACTCCAAAGAGCAGCAGACATCTTGACATCATGGACAAACAAATGGTGTGTAAGTATCAACACAGAGAAATCAAGTACCACTCTGTTCACCCTCTCATCTAAACAGAAAGCAGGTAAGATCTTTGTAAATGAAATACCCTTAAGGATGGACAACCAACCCACTTACTTAGGAGTGACTCGACTCAAAACTGACGTGGAAGCAACACATCAACAGTGCAGAAGCAAAAGCCAGAAGAAAACTAGCCATATTAAGAAAATTGAGTGGAACCACATGGGGAGCTAGTGAAAGAATCCTCAAGAATGTATATCAGCAAAGTATTCTACCACATTTAGAATATGGCTCAACATCTTGGTGCACAGCATCAAACACTACGCTGCATAATCTAGACAAGGTTCAAAATCAGTCACTACGGATTATCACAGGTGCCATGAGGTCCACACCAATAGTAGAAATGCAGAAAACAGTTGGTGTTCAACCGCTAAAGGAACGTAGAGACACAAAGGTCATGACCATGGGAGAAAAATTCCTTAGCTCTGTAAGCCATCCCCTGAAGGAGAGATTCAATAACTTGGCATTAGGACGGCTTAAAAGAAGCAGCTTCATTCATCAGGCCAAGCATATGCGTAAACTGATACCTGACCTTCCAACTGTAGTTGCTCCATTATCATCTGTACCAGGGCATACACCATGGAAGGAACCAGATTATATACAAATAACTATTCAGACTGAAGTGAAAGGTGTGCAGAATGGTGAGATGCAGAGCAGTCTTGTAAGATCAACAGCCACACTTAGTGTTCTAGATGACAAATATCCATGTGACACCTGGATACGTGTGTATACAGATGGATCTGCACATAATGCCATAAAGAATGGAGGGGCAGGAGCATATATTGAATATCCAAACAACACCATTGACAAGATTTCCATACCCACTGGTAAATACTGCAACAACTTTGATGCAGAAGTTAGGGCAATTATTGCTGCAGTTGAAAAACTATCAGACTCCAGAATTGATACATGTCCTGTAGTAATTCTCACAGATGCAAGATCAGTACTGGAAGCTCTTCAGTGCGACAAACTACCAGACCTTATAGATGCCTTGTCAAAAATTGGCTTACAACATGGAGTCACTTTGCAATGGATTCCCTCCCACTGTGGGATACCAGGCAGTGAGAAAGCTGACTATCTGGCCAAAGAGGGCACTGAAATGGAGCAACCAAACATACCAATCACCTATAATCAGAAGAAAAGCATGATAAAAACCTACAGGAAGCCACAAACACCACCACATGATGACTATCACATGCTAAACAGAAAGGAACAAGTCACCATCTTCCATCTCCGAACAGGACACAGCCGACTCTGAAGTCATATGTATACAAAGTTTAAGGTTGGTACTAAAAATCTATGTACATGTACCCAGGTGCCCCAAACTGTGGAACATATCCTCCGGAACTGCATCAACTACGAGACACTGAGAAATAATTACTGGCCCAGCGAAACCACTAAAGAAGATAAGCTCTACGGTTCCATACATGAGTTACAAAAAACAGTGAAATTTATCCAAGAGACAGGACTGCAGATATAGACAGACAATGCGAACGAAGAAGAAGAAGAAGTAGGCATAAAACCTATTGATGAGATTGAAAAGTTCGCTGAAAACAGGAAAACTTGGAGAACCACCATGCAAGCCCTGTGTGATGTTTAACTGCACAGGAACAATGTAAGAAATTATTCCTCTGTACATTGTTATTTCTCTGTATTTTATTATATGTCTTTTTTATATTTTTTGCTTCAGAATGTCTTAATGCTACGGCCTAAAGAACACCAAGATAGCTGGTTCAACATATTCGTTTTACATCAGAATCGTGTAAAACACTCTGCTACAAACTACATTCCTGAGCAGTTTTTAGAGGACTTCCTTGACCTTGTCATCTGGGGCCACGAACATGAATGCAGGTTAAATGTTTGTGCTGAGAAGGTGGAGTGGAATGAAATGCAGCAGTTCTACATCTGCCAGCCAGGAAGCAGTATTGCTACTTCACTAAGTGAAGGTTAATTTGTAATGTTTCTTTTTATGTGTTAAGTAACTTCTGTTCACAGAGCTGGTTCTCTCTCATTTACAGAGAGTTTGAGATCATGAGTGGAAAACTGTGAGACACATGAAGAGCTCCAGCTGGCAATGATATTTATAGACACAACCTATCTTCTTGTCTCGATGACTGAGCATGTGAAACTAAGTGCAGCAGAAGAAGAAGAACCACAGGATAATCTGAAAGAGCCATCTGTATGGCAGCAAACAGATTCTGAATGACCATGGAAACTGAATCTCTCTCTTGTCCCATCGGAGCCCAAGACATGTGGGGCTGCTGGTAGCAAGAGATTTCCACTTCTGTTTATCTTTTATTGCAGGTGAATAATTTTGTTTTAAGCCTACAAGTGAAAATCAGGAGCAAAGGTGATTGTACTTGAGGGATGGTACATCTTTTATGTCAGGTGAATCAGTTAGCCAAAATAATGCCCTTCCTCTTTATGGTTACTCCAAAAAACAAATGATTCTGCTTCATAAGACAGACAAATATGAGGCAGTATCAGAAAGTTTTGCTGGACTGGTCCTTAAAAAAAAAAAATAGTTAGAGACTTGCCTTATTTAAATTTGGTTGCCTTCCCTTTCAAAATAGTCCCCGTAAAACATACATAGTAATTCTAGTGCATCTTCCATGCCTCATAAGCACTGTGGAAGTCTTTTCCTTAAAGCCACCCAGTATCGTCTACAGTTCTGTTTGGATTTCATCTATAATGTTGAAGCAATACCCCTACAGCTTCATTTTTACTTTAGGGAACAAGATGAAGTAACAGCAGCCTAGTTCAGATGAGTATGGAGGGTATGGGATGATCACCATGTTGTTTTTTGTCATTTTGAGAGAGATATGAGCAGGTATACAACAGCCAGTTGTGATTGTGCCACAGTTCTGGTTTTTTTTCATCACACATTTTTATCAGGTGCCTCAGAACATTGTAGTAAAAGTCAGAATTCACTGTACTGCTGGGAGGAACAGATTCATGGTGAACAAAGCCTTTGATGTAGAAACAATGATGAGAATGTTTTTATTTGCACTTGGAGCCTAGTTTACCTACTTTGGTCATGGGCTCTAACACTGTGACAACTAGTGTTTTGTTTCTGGATCATAGCCATAGGCCCAAATGATGATCCTAGAAAAGAAGGTTGTTAGCCATCTCATGAAACTCAAGGGACACATCAGATGCCGTTGCTTCTGTTTGAGTGTTGGGGTGGAGGTGGGAAAGACACAGACTTTGCAGAAACACAGTGTATGTTCAGGTTTTTCATGAGGATCTTCTAGCAGACTCTGTAACTGATTCCAGCCAAGTGAGACAGCCGATGGACTGTTTGGTGATGGTCCTCATGGATGAGTACATGAACGTTTTTCCATGTTTTCTAGCATTTAGCTGATGATTGGTTGCCTTGAATGCTTATCATTTTGAATATATACTTGACTGCCCTTGACACATGTGTGTCACTCAGAAACCTGTATTCAACCTAAAGAATTTTGTTAAAAGTCTGAAGAAGCATTTTGAGGGTCTTGATAGCAGATTTGCTGAGCCTCATGCAAAATTTTATGTAAGCATGTTGCTTGAATTTGTCAGTCATCAGTACAGTCGCAAAGCAGTTCTAATAAAAATCCACAAAATCTTTTGTGCAAATTGAATATGTTTAGATGGTACAATGTCAAATGGCATACTGACTCGGCAGATTTGGAAGTAATGATCATCAGTGTCCCACACATATTTGTCAAGTGGTACAGTCACAGCAAGTACAGTCTGGCAACTTTCCAGTACCACCTTTTTCCAAAACCACCTCATAAGTTAGGACTTGATGTGTTTCTTATTGTAGTGGATTCTGATTAGAAGCTTGCATTATTGGTTCACCCCAGGAATTCAAGCAAACCAGTGTAACCAAATCTCGGTCAACTCTGTGTGATTTTAAGATCATCATGGCATCATTTACAAAGATATGAAATATGAAGTTATAAGAAAACATTACAATAATAATTAAAATTATTAGAAAAGCCAACAGATTTTAAGAATATTTTAAGATCTGTGTCACAGCACATACATGGTAGTGAAGTATTAAGACCTATACTTTCAGAAGTTTTCATTTCCTAGACCTGTGGTAGCCTCACTGCCTCGGTTTCCTAAAATAAAGGTTCTTTACTTTTTTTTCCAGCAGAATATTAAATGGGATATCAACTCACTGACTGCCACTAAAGCATCAGCAACAGCTTATATACCACTGGTTCTGGCTTTTAACATTTTTTTTTTCAATGATTTCCCTCTCATTACTGATAGTTTTTTGCTTAACCATTGCAGAGCCAAACAGTCATATCTGTTTCTGTTATCATTAAATGCAGTAAGTTCAGTGTTTATAAACCTAATTTTAACCCATGGTTGCATATTTCATTAACCTAGGAGAAATGGTGCCCAAAAGTGTAGGACTCCTGGAGGTGAATGGCAAGAACTTTCGTATGCAGTCCATTCCTTTAAAAACAGTCCGCCAGTTGTATGTAGAGAGCATTACCCTAGCTGATCATATTTCCCATGGAGTACCAAAAGCTGTAGAGAAATCAGAGAAATTCTGTGCAGAAAAAGTTGAAGAAATCATAGTCAAAGCAGGTACTGTATTTAGAGAGTCAAGATATGTTGTCGTATAGAATCTTGCAATATGTATTTGGTGTTTCTTTCCATTACTGTTATAAGATGAGCATGCCAGATGTTATTGCTGAGATATTAGGAGTTTTTTCTTCTGTGCTAGGACATGCTGAAACTGGCCAGACTTGTGGCTATTGGTGTCTGTAAGTTGTTTGTTCATGGAGCATAAATTTTGTCTTCCACTTCTATATAAACATTTGTTTATGTAGTGTAATGTAAATCAGGTCAAAGTTTATATGTCTGTACCTTCATTTCTGGCTTCAGTTTTGTTTCATTCCTGATTTAATATTTCTGGGGGATTTAATTTTGTTGGTGTATATTCCATCCATTCATTTATGTCTTTGGTCAGCGATTGGCTAAACAATCACCATCTGTTACACCAAGTGGTGTCTTGCAGGGTAGCAACAAATTCTCTTCACCTCTCATGGTCCGTGGCCAGTCTTTGTATTGTGCCCCAGCTGTGCTGCAGTCTACTCATTTCAGCATGGCTGTTTTAGCGATGCTTCTGGGGTCTCTTCTGAGCACATGACTGATCCATTTCCAGTGGTTTTTTGGTTTTTTTTTGCTATTATGGCCTACATGTCTTCTGTTTCACAATGGGCAGGAAGGTCTCTTCTATTTACTTACTGACTGTGGCCAGTAAATATTTAAAATCCTTCTGAGACAGGCTGTATGAAATGAGGATAATCTTCCCATTTCCTTTTCTGTTGTTCTCCAGCATTTCTGCTTAATGAAGGAGAATGGATAAAATACAACTTTCATACAGTTTTATTTTGGTTGTAGTTTTGTTCTGGGAGGACTTTCAGATATTTCTGAGATTAATGAAATTGATGTAAGTGCCAGGAGTGTGTTTGTTTTTTGTTGTTGTTATTGTGTTTATTTACAATGTGTGATATGTTTTTTGTTCTTGTGTTTATTTACAATGTGTGATATGTTTTTTCTTCTTGTGTTTATATACAATGTGTGATATGTTTTTTGTTCTTGTATTTATATACAATGTGTGATATGTTTTTTCAGAAAGTGAGCATACTGGCAACAGAAAACAACCCAGTCAGCCGTTGATACGCCTTAAAGTAGACTACACAGGGTTTGATCCATTCAGTATTCACAGGTATATATGTAACTCATGTTTTTTTTTTTTTCAAGTTTGGATGTCATTCTAATCTCCCTTTAACTGTGAAACTTTCTTTTCTTTTTTTTTAAGCCAGTGCTATGAAGAAAAGGAAATGAAAGCATTGTATTGGATAAAGGATAGACTGCAACTTGAAGATCTGCGTGGATCCAAATAAGAAGCTTATCAGCAGGCTCCACCTCCAAGATGACCACATTGATCTCTTTCACCAAGCTGAAGAAGCATGTTAGCAAGAGCACCATAAAGAGGTGGGATAGAGCATATCTCAACTTGAGTTCACTGGCTCCAATATCTGTACTGTCACGGTGGCCAAACAAAACTGTAGAGTTGATACATGGAGTCTTCAGTTCCAAGTCCACAGCCCTGTAGCACAGTCATCCAAGTTCCTTTTTTCAACAGAATATTCACAAGGTGTCTCATTCGTTATGTAACTTTATGCTTGCTTAGATTCTTAAATCACTGAGACACTGAGAAGTATGTATTAACAATTTCTTTTTTATTTTTTGTTCATGTGTTCTTCTGTGTAATCATTGTAAGTTTTTTTGGAAGAGTCCAATCCTCTCTCTTGTCCCGTCAGTGCCCAAGACACATAGGGCTGCTGGTAGCAAGAGATTTTCACATCTTTCAGTGGAATCCAATTATCTACCTAAATTTGGCCAAATACAGACATGGGCTTTGGACACAGTATGAGAGGACAGAAAATAGACAGTCTGATAGTCACTGGAAAACTCAGGGGGAAAAGGAGGATAACAAGAGAAAAATATCTGAATGGGTTGACCAGGTGGCATGAAAATAAGGGGAGGGAACTGAACTGATTGGTTATACCAGAAAATACATAGAATGTAGAAGCATAATCACCAACATCTAGTGGCATGGCACATAATTAATTATAAATTAAATGTAGGATCAGTATTTTAGATATAGTCCTAGAGTTCATTAAAAAAAAAAAAAAAGCTGCCAAGAAGATTTAGCAATTCATGTAAGGTCTTAGTTTTCATAAGTACAGAAATATGGTTTCATTGCTCTGTTTTCATTTTTTCTGATTGTCTCAAATCTGTTATTAACACATTAGAACTAGAATGCTTATACATTTTATTCAAGAAATTTTAATAGCAGAGATAATATATCCTTATTTCTAATAATTATTTTTACATCAAATTAAAAAGTCAAGATTTTTTTCACAAAATTAAATTCTGTTTTGATCTGTCATACAGGATGTTCCAAAAGTTCCTTCACACTTTCTGGAGGCCACTGTAGTAAGACAAATGCAGCTACATAGAGAAAGTGTGTGTTATTTTGTAGAGAAATTCTATAAAGTTTTAGACGTACATACAATACAGAGATTCAGTGTGAGCTTTCGTGGTGACAAGACAAAATGAGAGTTCCTCTCAGGTTTTATGTTGCATATCTGGAGTAATAGATGCTATGATAGTGAGTAGGTGCTTCAGAATGTTAAGATTCTGTGGAAATGGGACTATGTAAGCATTGTCTTTAATATACCTCCACAAGAAAAAGTCACAAGGTGTCAGGTCAGTGTGGGGGGGGGGGATTTAGGAAGCCACCGCAACAAATGTGAGTTGTCTTTTACTGGCCATTTTAAAGGAGAAGGTTTATGGGTCTTTCTTCTTCGAGGAAGACTAACTGGTATGTCCTGTCTCAGCGTGTTGATTGATTGATGCGTAATCTTCAGGAAGATGACCAAAGTTTCATTGTTCAGCATGATAGAATGCCTTTCACTAGCACCGAAATGTGTGCACCTTTTTGAATGCTAGCCTGGCCAATCAGTGAATTGTAAGAGCTGATAAAAATGACTCAAGCTTGTTGTGATGACCCCACTGGTCCTCTGAGCTGACACCATGTGACTTTTTCTTATGGAGGTAACACATTAAATGCAGTGTTTATGCACTACCGTTTCCACAAAGTCTCAACATTTTAAAGCAGGAAATGACATACTGCATTAGTAACTCCAGATATGCTGGATAAAATATGGGAGGAACTCTGGTATCACATTGACAAGTGCCATGTCACCAGGAGGACTCACATTGAGACCTTGTAAGGTAAATATAAAACTGATTGTTTCTCTACAAAATAGTACACTTCCTCCATGTAGCTGCACTTGTCTTCCTACAGTGGCCATGAGAAAGTGTAAAGGAACTTTTGGAAATCCCTGTACACATGCAATTCCGATTTTCCAGATTTGGTCAGAGATTTTTGGAAAAAGTGGCAAATCCAAAATCACTGATTCACTTTCACAGACAGAAATCGGAGAGAGCAGCAGACATGAAAAATGGTTTGTTTAGTAGCTACGTCAGCTACCCTGACATTTTGGTTTTGTTGGTGGATTTCATATTTTAAAAAAATTTTTTTTGTAGTAGAAAGATGCGTATGCAAAAAAAGATTATTTTTATGTGCATTGTTTCATTGTTTTTGTTTTTAGATTGTAATATTTGAGTTTTTAAGCACAGTGATGTGCCACATAACATCCATGATACATTTCATGAAGTAGGACTTCATGTAATTTGGGCATTGTGCAAACACCATATTATATACTTAACAAACATTAAAATAATGTTTGAAAGTACAGCACACACATCTTGATAGATATGTCATATGTATTGACAAATATAAGACATGTATTATAGATTATTTATATGTACTGTACCATTGTAATCCTGGTAGTGCAGTCACTTTGTTTACATGAGATGTAAAAAAACATTTTACATATAGGAAACTATCTGAGTTCATCACGTACATTGTATCCTGTTCTCTGATTAGGATTTTTAAACTCTTATAACATTATGAGACTATGGATGTATATGCAGTTGGACGTTGCCCAAAAGGACATTATGTGGTGCATGACTGTATTTTCATGGAAGCTTAAAGGTAGACACATAAAGTGTACACAGAGTTATAGAAATTCATACAGAGGCATGTTGAAAAGTGAAGCCTTTTTATGTTTTAATTGGAAACAAGTTGAAAGTATTTAATTAAGCTTGAGCAAATAATTTTCATGAAGTTTATTGTTCATCTTTACAAGATTACTTTCTCAGTATTAATCCCATCAGTGTTTCTCACAGTTCTGCTAATGCTCCATCAATGCTGTGATAGAGTCCAGATAGGAGTCATCCTGGCAACTAACTTAAAGAATAAAATATTAATGATAGACACTGTTATAACTTAAAAGAGATAAAATATTACTAATAGATGTTATTATAACTTAAATGAGAGAATAAAATATTAACAATAGGTACTGTTATACTTTAAATGAGAGGCTAAAATATTAGCTGCTGATGCTGTTGTAACTTATATGGAAGATTAAAATGTTGGCCATATATGCTGCTGTCATAAATTATATAAGAGATTATTGTATTAGAGTGTGGATTGGTTACCAGTAAAGAGAGAAGGAATATAAAACTAAGAAATTTTTTAAAAAGGGGAAGGAATCCATCATGTCATATGCTTCTTGCTCCGCTCTAGATCCAAGCCTACTTGCCAGATTCAGAGCTGTGGCACTGGACAGTGCTAGGGTGGAGGATATGGTTGCTGAACTGCTCTCCAATGACGGCGTGAGTTTAATATCTTTTCTTATTACTCTTCCAGTATTTGTAATATTTTATGTGTTAGGGACATGCTTGTGATACAGACAAGGCTGGTTTTATCATCGGCTCACTATGCAGGTACCTGAACTGTAGACTTCAGAAGAGAGAAAATTAAAGTTGGTGATTCTGTTGTGAGGTGGAACAATATAGTTTTATTGGGGTGAAAATTATCCCAGCAGATTCCTGCAAATGTCACAGATCCTACTATTGGCATTTTGTACAAGGCCATACAGTTGTCAGGGGAAATGAAAGAGTATATCAGTTGACTGACTCACGGAGGAGGGGCAGGCATTGGATTGAGCAGACATCATTAGTGCTGAAACAGAAACTGGTCAAACAAAGGACTTCACTAACAACTGTGCATCGCCATTGTTGTCAAGAATAAAGGAGCTGGGGTTGAAACTTGGGGTGGTGAAAAATGAACAATTCATCTAGAGCTCCAGATGGATGGTCAGCCAACAGTGAACAGTTGCAATCAGTTGTATGCTGAAGGAGATGTTGAAGAGGACATAGGAGTATGAGGGTCATTCTTAAGTAACTAACTAGTCACCACCAGCCCTCAATACAGAAGTCTTTTGTATGTGAGCCAAGAAATCTTTTGTTATTATGCCTGTTAAATTGGGTCTCAGGAGCTTTTCATGTCTAAAGAGAAACAATAGAGGACATTTTTTTATGGTTTATTTGGTTTATAAATCAAGTACCTTGATGATCTCTTATGTTAGGTTCTTTGCTAAATGGAAAATCCAGGCATAGTAACTTGCTAAATGGACACCATCCTGTCTTTTTTTTTTATGTTTGTCACAAGCTATAAGAAATGCCATGACAGGTTGCTCTCATCTTGTAGAAGAACAGGAAGATATCTTATCTTATATCTTATATCCTTCCCGTGCCGTTAGACGTCACATAGGGCTCGCAAAGTAGTTCGCCAATATTTCCTGTCTTCGGCGAGTCTTTCAACCTCAACAAAGGATTTTATGCCTGTTAACTTGGCCTCTCTTAATAATGTTCTCTTCAGAGTTTCACGCGGTCTGCCCCTTTTTCTTCGGCCTGTTATGTTCCACTTGATAGCTTGTTTTGGGATTCTCTGCTCATTTCTTCTCATCAAGTGATATATCCTACAGCATTTAGAACAAGAATAATATCTCTTATATCAGTGGTTCTCATTTGGTGGCTCATGGACTCCCTGAGGTCCGGGGAACCTCCTGTAGGGGTCTGACAAAAACTCAAGGTCCTTTTTTTAAAAAATTCTCACTGTGAAATATTTAACAAGCATTGTTTCGGCAAATCTGTGTGGAGGAAAGAACTTATTTTTCTTTAAGTTTTTCTGATGCATGTAGTTTTGCAGCCTCGGACAGGGTCCCACAGTTGGGCAATTGCAATAAGAACAAAGAAGATGCTAGAGAGTGGGTGATCTTAGATGTTACTAGAACTTAGATGACGTTCTGACATGTTCATGACTATGCAGACTAGACAAGCATATTAGGAGGGTGACTTTCATCTCCAGTTACCCACATTTTCTGAAAAAAAAATATTTTGCATTTAAAGCAGACAGCTACCGTAAAAGTATGAAACTTTTCCAAAATATGGGGTTCTGTGGCCTAAATTTTGAAACACCTGGAGAGCAGCGGACTTTTTTTAATTGGGAACCACTGAGTTATATACAGTATAGCCACTGCCTGAAGTCTGTTTGTATTCACGTCTTAGTACAAAGATTTTATCCATATAAGAGGTGCATTTTATATGTAATTTGTTGGTAAATATAGAATTTGAGCATAAATAATTTCTCTCCTTTGAAAAATGAAAATTATTACCATCTTGACCATAAAGTGCCTTCTGGTGATGTAAATGAAAGATACTTTTCCTGAAATTGCCTATAAATGAGAGTTACTTTGCCTGAAGTTGTCTAGATGAAAGTTGTATATGACTGCCATTTCAGTTCCAGCTGAAGCTACTGAGTGATAAAGGGATGGCAGAAGCGGTTAAAGAGTTTGTGGATAAAGAAGAGAAGGATGCCATCAGTGAACTTGTTAAATATCAGCTCAAGAAGACACAGGTAAGAAAGAAACAGGTTAAATATCAGCTCATAGTGACTCAGGTAAGGAAATGTGAGTTAAATATCATCTCAAGAAGATGCAAGTTAGAAAACAGTGGTTAAATATCACTTCAAGCAGACCAAGATAAGAAAGAGAAATCTCTTTAAATATCATCGTAAGAAGACACAGGTAAGAAAAAAAAAAGACTGGTTAAATTTCAGTTCAAAAGACACAGTTAAGAAAACTAGAATTAATTAGTGGTTGCTTGCCTAATCTGAAAAGTGAGAAAGATATTTATGGTCTGAAACACAATTTTGTAATGTTTGATGCACATAATTATTGTTTTGGTAACTGAAAATCACTTCATTGAAGTTCCTACTAACCTTTCACCAATTTTATCTGCCCAAGATGAAGGGAAAAAAGAATTAGGAATTAGAAAATATAGTGGAAAATAATGCACAGATCTACAAAGAATTGCAAACTGAAAAAATAATATTTGACATCAGTTTACATCCTTTCTGGGCCGTTAAAAATTACGCGAGGCTTGCATGATAATTCTCCAAGTTTTTCCAAAACAATGTGTAAACCTAAAAATTAGTACACATTGGAAAATAATGTGAGATCCTAGAACTAATTACAAATTGGAAAATAAAGTGCAAATATAGAAAGAGGAATTGTAATATATAGTGGAAGATAATGCACAGACTAAGAAAGAATTACAAATTGGAAAATGTGCATTTGATTCTTGTGACCATTGTTAATCAAATCTTTTAACACAGATGACGTGTTAGATTTACTGTTTTGCTCTGATTATTACAAAAATACTAAAATTGTTGTTTTGAGAATAAAAATAATTTTTCTTTATCTCTTCCTATTTCCAAAAAAGTAATTTTTGTTGTCTCTTCCCAGTTCTATATGTTAACAAAAAGAGTAGAAATATTTTATCTGGATGAGCTTTTCACTGATTTCTAATTTACAGTATTAGATAAAGCCACGCCATGTATGGTCAGCTCTTTGTTCATTCATTTACTGTATGCATCACCAGTCATGTGTATCTATTTTGTGTGGTCTGTGGTGTTTCGGATCAGTTCAAATGCCTTTCTGTTTTCCATGTCACTTTGGTAGTCCATTGAGGTATTTTTGAGGTGGGGATATGAAGGAAGTATGTTGTTTGTACGGTTATTGTTCTCTGTTCTTTGTTGATGTGTTATGTTCTTTCTTGTGTTTGGTTATAATAGCTTCATCTTGTTTTCTCAGAGTTATTTAGGCCATAGATACAGTTGGATGTTTCTGTGCATTTTTTAAAGCCTTCTTTTTTTAACATGCTCCTGATAAAGGTACTGAATTTTCTTTTTGAAAGAAGTCACAGAACTGCATATCTTTTCATTATTTCTTATTGTCTAATGTTTGCCTGCATCACCAGGACAAAACATACAATAATAAATTTGTGAATTATTTCAGTAACCATTTTATTTGAGTGAATAAAACAATTTAAGATATTTATTTTCCTGTATTTACAGACTTATTTACAAAACCGCAACACATCAGAAGATCAGATTGACAGTGAGGTCATACGATATAAAGAGGAGCGGAAAAAGAAGAAAGGAGAAGAGGAAGAGGAAATTAAGGAGGCTCTGAAAGAAGCACAGTACAAGCGAGAGTCTCAAACCAGCAACGGAGAGAACAGTCCGTTTGACTCGGACCAAGATGATGATGGTAACACTACTGCCTTCCCTCCAGCAAAAAGAGGAGGAAGAGGGAGAGGTAGCACAGGTGGAGCCAGAGGAAGAGGAGGTGGAAGAGGGTCGAGAACAAATAATGATGATACAGGTAAGCATTCACTTCATTGATATCTGCAGATGTTTAATACTTAGCTCCAAGTCCACCATCTGTTTTGTGCAGAAAGTTTCACAGAGAACATATGCGTCATGGTTTTCCAGGAAATTGTTATGAATTTTGATTTTAAGTTTTACAGTAGTTTTAAAATTACAAATTCTCATCAATGGAACAAATTATATGGATTACAGTGATTTTATTTTTTTTTAATTATAAAGCCAAAAAGAAGCTAAGAGTTAGAATTCATATAAATCATATTGAATACCTGCCCGGTTAGCTCAGTCGATAGAGCATCAGACTTTTAATCTGAGGGTCAGGGGTTCAAGTCCCCTATTGGGTGATTTTTTTGCGAACGAAGAAGAAGAAGAAGATATTGAATGAGTGGTAGCAGAGATGTTTGATCAGGCTGTTTTTTTCATGGCTGATGTGGTGAAGTTTTTGAGGCAAAGTGTAAGTGTAAGCATTATGTCAAAAGAGAATTGGATTATGCTGGCTAGCATGTGTGTATTTTTTTTTTTTTTTTGTGTGGTGGTGGGGGGGTGTTGGAAGCTAAAAGCAGAGAAAAATGCAACGCTTCTAGACAGTCCCCACCACCAAGAGGACACTAGTGATACCTGCCCCATTGGCCTGGTTGAGTCTGTTACTCAGAGCACCAGCAGTGAGGTGGGCCAGGGTCTTGGCCAGCTTTAATTAGGTCGCCCCGATAATTGTGCCATCACTGAAGCACTGTCTTCTTCACATCCATGCACTCCCTCTAAAACATGAGCCTTCATTGTGTCTCCTGTAAGAATTTATGTGTAACCTGGGCTGTGATGTCTCTTACCAGTTTGTCTATCTGTATTTCTTAGTTTTGTTCTGAAAGTGCCTTAGTATCAGATATCTATTTTTATTAGAGGATTTGTCTTGTAAGAAGGGACAGGATTAGACAAGCTAAAAGAATTAATACGTAGCAGGGATGAAACCATGAGAGAAACGGAGAGATTGTGTAGAAGATTCAATCTGCTGACTGGTGAGAGAAGGTCAAGGGCAGTGATGAATGAAGATGAACTTCATCAGAAGCAGTGAGCTTTAATCGCTTGACAAACTGAGGAAGGAGAAGATCTTATTGTTTCAGCATGTGCCTTTTTTGTTCCAGAAGTTAGCAGAATTATTTCAGTATTAATATTTTATTGTCAGCTCTAGAGCGTAATTTTCCCCAGCTGCTGTGACAGATTTCTGTTTTACAGATACCAGAACTGCTTCAACATCTTCACGAGGCAGCAGCAGAAGAGGGGCCAGAGGTTCGAAAGCTCCTGTTTTTGAGAGTTATGGGATAAAGAGTCACCTAACAAAGACTGCACCTGCCTCCAGCACAAGTAGATGGTCATTGTAAGTAGATCTTGGTGGTACATTTTAGAATTAGTCAGTGAGAGTAAGGAGCTTCCATTTGATGAAATTTTCTTTTGGGTGCAATATTCAGCAGTCACATGGGAAAATAACTCGTAACTGTGATTCAGTGGAGATTTACAGAAAATAATCTCGCATGCTGGCAGAAATGAATATTTTGTTTTTCACTACCTGAGGATTTGATTGAAGTTGTATATATACAACGATCAAAGTTGTATATTCAAACTATTCAAAGGCATTTGATTGTGTACAGCACCAGAAACTTTGGGAAATAATGGAAAAAATGGGATTTCCAACACATTTGATACAATTAATATCACTGCTGTATATAGACAACAGGCAGCAGTGAGAATAAATGGTGAAACAACTTGGTCTGACATAAAACAAGGGGTCTGTCAGGGGTGCATGATGTCGCCTTACTTATTTAACTCGTATACTGAAAATATAATGAGGAATGTTACAGAAGATGTAGACAAAGAATATTACAGTGCCATAACAATTGGAGGTTACAAAATACCAGAGAAGAGATTAGATATGCTGATGAAACTGTATTACTATCCACAACACAAAAAGGAATGGAAAAACCAATTATGTCAGTCCGTAAGAATAGTGAAGAGCATAACCTCTATCTTAACTCTTTCCGTGCGTATAGTCGAATTTTTGACACTTCCGGTGGTCCCAAGCTACCATATGGTCGAAAATTCGACATTGTTTGTTCCGTTAAAACAAGCGGTGTAACATTTACATTGTACATATTTTGTCCGCAATTCCGGTGACACTTTCAAAATGGAGAATGTGTGCCTAGTTACAAGCGATGCCGAGCGAGAACAAGGACGCGAAGCATGGAAATTTTTCAATTTTTGATGATGTAGATAGGGGTATGGACATAGCCTATGGCCACGCCGCTGCTCTTGAATGTTTTCTAAGTAGATTTAGACATATTTAGATGACTGGAGAAGTAGTTAGGAGTAGTTAGGAGGTTATTTCAGACATTCATTCAACGGAAATGCCATACGGAGTCACAATACGAGATCAACAAGTAGATCTACACATCTTAGATGGTAAGTAGGGGTAAGTAGCGCGAATCTAGACCTAGCTGATGGTGAGCTGGCCACAATCAGTGTCTAAAACCATCACATTACTTCTTTTTTCCTAAAAAACTCTGCATTTATGAAATTTTCATTCATTTAGCTACACTTTGACACATATTACGTATACGGAAGTACATGGAAATACTGTTTTCCATTCCATTTTACAACTAGACCCCCTTACTGACCAAGACCCGCGTTTTACTCCCGCACGCCATGACACGTCCGTGTTTCTTCTCCCGCACGGAAAGAGTTAATACGAAGAAAACTAAATTGATGACAACTGACAAAACAAATAAGGCAGATGAAATATGTATCAGTGAGGAAAGATTGGAAAAGGTGGAGAGTTTTGAATATCTTGGATCATTAGTAACTAATAATAGAGATACAATGAGGGAAATTAAAAGGAGGACGTCTGTTGCTCTTCAAAAAGTAAAACAACTAAAGAATCTATGGAGAGGAACAGACAGAACTTCAAAAATAAGATTTTTTAAGGGCATGCATCTTTCCCATCGCAACATATGCCAGTGAGACCTGGACACTTAACAAAACAGCTGAGAAACACATGAACGCCTTTGAATGTAAATGCTACAGAAGAGTTCTTCAGATATCATGGACACAGAAAAAGAACAAATATATCCATACTCATTCATTCATTCCTTTGCATGTCCCTTGCGGAACTTTGCCTCCCAAACAGCACTCCTGTAGGCCTCTCGGTTGTGAGCAAGATGGCCTGCTGCTGCTGCATCCATTTCCAGATCATCAAAATATTATAACAACAGGAAAAATAGAAGGAAGAAGATCAAGAGGAAGACCAAGAGAAATGATACTGGACAGTCTGACGGGATGGTGTGAGAGGAGACCACCAACTGAACTGATGGCCTGCATGAAGGATCGGGTACTCTGGAGAAGCATAATAGCCAACGCCAGTCAGCACGGCACCTGATGATGATGATGATGAATTAGTTGTGTGTGGATTTATCAGTTTTAACATACAATATCATGTCAGTGTAGCAGTGTTTAAAGGCATACTACAAGAACTTAATATTGTCCATACTACAAGAACTTAATATTGTCTAGGCTGGCTAGTAAAGATGATTAACACTTTCTGTGCCTTGGGTCACTGTATTGACCCTTCCAGTTTCCTGATGTGTGCCAGTGGTCAGTATAGCGACTCTTGGTTTGTTTTATTAAAACAACCGGTGTAACATTTAGATTGTACATATTTCATCCGCGTTTCCGGTGACAGTTCTCAAAATGGTGAAAGAATGCTTAGTTACGAGCGATGCCAAGCGAAAAAAAGGAAGAGAAACATGGAAAATTTTCAATTTTTGATGATGTAGATAGGGGTATGGACATGGCCTGTGACCACCCCACTGCTCTTGAATGTATCCCAAGTAGATCTAGACATATTAGATGACTGGAGATGTAGTTATGAGGTTATTTCAGACATTAATTTAGTGAGAATGCAACATAGAATCACAATACGAGATTGACAAGTAGATCTAGACATCTCAGATTGTAAGTAGTGTAGATCTAGACCTAGCTGATGGTGAGCTGGGCACAATCACTGTCTAAAAACATCACATTATTTCTTTTTTCCTAAAAAAACTCTGCATTTATGAAATTTTCATACATTTAGTTATATTTTGAAACATAATAAGTGCACGGAAGTACATGGAAGCACTGTTTTCCATTTCATTTTACAGCTATACCCCCTAAACATATCAAGACCCGTGGTTTTATTTCGGCATCCAACTGAACGTCCGCGTTTCTTCCTGCGGCACGGAAAGTGTTAAAAAGAGAAAACTTAAATATTTTGGACACATTAAATGTCATGATAATTTAGAGAAGACCGTCGTGGAAAGATATATAATGGAAAAAGAAAGAAAGGAAGACCAAGGTGAAGATGGCTGCAAGATATCGTTGATAATCTGCAATTGGATGCATCAGCAGCAGGGCATCTTGCTTAACACCGAGAGGCCTACAGGAGAGCTGTTAGGGAGGCAGAGTTATGCAAGGGACATGCAAATGACTGACTGACGGTATATTCAAGGAACTGAGCTGCACATGATGTCATATTCTTTTCATTCACTGACAACACTGTGTACAGAACATCATCCAGTCTCACCTTACAGGCAGATGTGCTGCATTTATAGAGGCTGTTTCTTTTCTTCTTTTCAACACTTTGTTCATATTAACCTTTATTACAGCTGGATTGATTGGAGGACAACAGAACCAGTTTTAGAACTCATTGCCTGCAGTTGAAAAAAGAGCAGTGCTTTTATCAGTTTGACAACTGTCTCCTGTGGCTGGGTTGTTTTTGGTTTGTAAGCATGTGTGATGTGAAGGTAAAGTCTCCATTTCGGTGCCGTTAAGGTATGTTGGGGATATTGTGTTATGCCCATATTTCCAAGACCTTCGGCATATGAGAGTGTGGTGTGGTCACTATCACACCCGGCTGCATTTACCATCCCAGATTTCTCTGGTACCAATGTTTAAAGGATGGGTGGACCCCTGGGCCTCTTTGGTGTGGTGGTACTAGAAATAATACCCACTGCCGGGACTTAAAGCCTGTACCATTGAATTAGTAGACTGAGCACCTGGCCACCCAGACTGCCATGAACCTGATTTAGTTCCAGCGATTAGTTTCTTATCAGAAAGATAAGAGAGAGACAATGTACTTTCATAGGACATGCAATGAGAAGAGGGAGCATTGAAAATATTATAACAACAGGAAAAATAGAAGGAAGAAGATCAAGAGGAAGACCAAGAGAAATGATACTGGACAGTCTGACGGGATGGTGTGAGAGGAGACCACCAACTGAACTGATGGCCTGCATGAAGGATCGGGTACTCTGGAGAAGCATAATAGCCAACGCCAGTCAGCACGGCACCTGATGATGATGATGATGAATTAGTTGTGTGTGGATTTATCAGTTTTAACATACAATATCATGTCAGTGTAGCAGTGTTTAAAGGCACAAAATAGGTACATGAAAGTAGGTGCCCATATGGTTATGGCTTACACACTTACTATTAATAGTTCTCCTATTTCCAAGGTGTTGTATTTAGTTTTGTACATATCTTATTGTACAGTGTTATGAAGTACTCAGTTTTTAATGTTTGAAAGCACTATTACTACTATTGCTGTTTTTCTTTTCTTTTATCACTCATACATTCACTTTCTTCCACTCCCATCTCCTTTAGTTTGTACCACACTAAGAATGTTTTATCTCCATTAGTTTATACCATACTAAGAATGTTGCCATCTCCATTAGTTTATACCATACTAAGAATGTTGCCATCTCCATTAGTTTATACCATACTAAGAATGTTGCCATCTCCATTAGTTTATACCATACTAAGAATGTTGCCATCTCCATCACTCATACATTCACTTTCTTCCACTCCCATCTCCTTTAGTTTGTACCACACTATGAATGTTGCCATCTTCATTAGTTTATACCATACTAAAAATGTTGCCGTCTCCATTAGTTTGTACCATGCTAAGAATGTTTCCATCACCATTAGTATGTACCACTAGAACTCTGTGACATTTACTTTTGTTTCCTCACTAAGTAGTCACATCTGTGTCACATTCTATGTTCAGTTCACATGACACTTTCATTTGTTGTGAATCTTAAAATTAGCCATGCATTTTTTCTTTCAGTCTCAATCATTGTAATGGGAAAAAAATTAGTAATCAAGTAAACCATAGAGAGATGAAAATCATTATTAATAGTTAGCACAAATGGCAGTGGTGAAAAAAAAACTGGGGAAAGACAGTGAATCCGATACCATTTGTTGTTTGCAGTAATATCTGCCATTATTTTTTTTTGGATTAAGAGCTGATCTGTGCAGTTTCTTCATTTGCATATACTAACTCAAGATCTACCACAAAATTGAATACCAAAACCAGAGATGGATGCTGAGCTATCTCCATCAACTCAAGATCTGACATACAGACAAATGCCAATGCAGAGGAGGAGTACAGACCGCAGAACATATTCTCCAAGAGTACCCAACTTTTACAGATCTGCATAACCAGATATGGCCACAGGGCTAGGACCTGATGTGGAAGCTGTGGGGCCTGCTGGGAGAACCTACAGAAGACTGTGGGGCCTGCTGGGAGAACCTGGAGAAGATTGTGGGGCCTGCTGGGAGAACCTGGAGAAGACTGTAGGGCCTGGTGGGAGAACCTGGAGAAGACTGTGGGGCCTGCTGGGAGAACCTGGAGAAGATTGTGGGGCCTGCTGGGAGAACCTGGAGAAGACTGTGGGGCCTGCTGGGAGAACCTGGAGAAGACTGTGGGGCCTGCTGGGAGAACCTGGAGAAGACTGTGGGGCCTGCTGGGAGAACCTGGAGAAGACTGTGGGGCCTGGTGGGAGAACCTGGAGAAGACTGTGGGGACTGCTGGGAGAACCTGGAGAAGACTGTGGGGCCTGGTGGGAGAACCTGGAGAAGACTGTGGGGACTGCTGGGAGAACCTGGAGAAGACTGTGGGGCCTGGTGGGAGAACCTGGAGAAGACTGTGGGGCCTGCTGGGAGAACCTGGAGAAGACTGTGGGGCCTGCTGGGAGAACCTGGAGAAGACTGTGGTGCCTGGTGGGAGAACCTGGAGAAGACTGTGGGGCCTGGTGGGAGAACCTGGAGAAGACTGTGGGGACTGCTGGGAGAACCTGGAGAAGATTGTGGTGCCTGGTGGGAGAACCTGGAGAAGATTGTGGTGCCTGGTGGGAGAACCTGGAGAAGACTGTGGGGACTGCTGGGAGAACCTGGAGAAGATTGTGGGGCCTGGTGGGAGAACCTGGAGAAGACTGTGGGGCCTGCTGGGAGAACCTGGAGAAGACTGTGGGGCCTGCTGGGAGAACCTGGAGAAGACTGTGGGGCCTGCTGGGAGAACCTGGAGAAGACTGTGGGGCCTGGTGGGAGAACCTGGAGAAGACTGTGGGGACTGCTGGGAGAACCTGGAGAAGACTGTGGGGCCTGGTGGGAGAACCTGGAGAAGACTGTGGGGACTGCTGGGAGAACCTGGAGAAGACTGTGGGGCCTGGTGGGAGAACCTGGAGAAGACTGTGGGGCCTGCTGGGAGAACCTGGAGAAGACTGTGGGGCCTGCTGGGAGAACCTGGAGAAGACTGTGGTGCCTGGTGGGAGAACCTGGAGAAGACTGTGGGGCCTGGTGGGAGAACCTGGAGAAGACTGTGGGGACTGCTGGGAGAACCTGGAGAAGATTGTGGTGCCTGGTGGGAGAACCTGGAGAAGATTGTGGTGCCTGGTGGGAGAACCTGGAGAAGACTGTGGGGACTGCTGGGAGAACCTGGAGAAGATTGTGGGGCCTGGTGGGAGAACCTGGAGAAGATTGTGGTGCCTGGTGGGAGAACCTGGAGAAGACTGTGGTGCCTGGTGGGAGAACCTGGAGAAGACTGTGGGGCCTGGTGGGAGAACCTGGAGAAGACTGTGGGGACTGCTGGGAGAACCTGGAGAAGATTGTGGTGCCTGGTGGGAGAACCTGGAGAAGATTGTGGGGCCTGGTGGGAGAACCTGGAGAAGACTGTGGGGTCTGCTGGGAGAACCTGGAGAAGATTGTGGGGCCTGGTGGGAGAACCTGGAGAAGATTGTGGGGCCTGGTGGGAGAACCTGGAGAAGATTGTGGGGCCTGTTGGGAGAACCTGGAGAAGACTGGGGCTGCAGGGAAAACTTGAAGAAGGGAGAAGACCGTGGGGCTGCTGGAAGAACCTGGAGAAGACTGTGGACTTTCTCCTGATGACTGGGCTTCTTGGCGTGACCAAGAACTTGAACGCTGAAGAAGAAGAACCAGAGATGGACTGCTGGATCCAGAACATATTTTCTCGGAATGATATCTAGCCAGACCTGTTTAAAAAAAAAGTCCTGAGTGTCAGGCAGAAGCTGCAGACCTTGTCATAAGTACATGGAGAAAAACTATGATCTTCATCCTGACAGCAAGTTCTTGATCCATCATAATCTAGGATGTATGTGTGCTGTAGCTAGAGAACCATTAAGATTTAGTGGTTGAGTTTTGTTATTATGCCCATTTCAGCTTTATAAAATCTCCAAACAAGTTTTTCTATGTACCCAAGCATACATGAAGCCACTGCACTTAAACTGATATAACTAATTGTTATTTTTTTGTTTTCTTTTATGTATCTTGTTATATAAAATTTAAAAGTACAGTGGAATTACAAAAATTTCTTGAGCCTGGTGTTGAAAGTGATATACTGTGATAATGTGAAACCATTTTAAGAAACTATTGTGTGGCATTGATATGATAGTGGTGCTGACCCAGAAGTCCATTTTTTTTTTCAGAGGCACATCTGATACTGATTCAATAGTAGTTGATGATGATGATGATGATGACATTGAATCATATCAACCAGCCAGCATCAACAGGTCTAGCTACAGTGGAAAACGAGCACCTGCAGGGGCTAGGAAACAGCCTATACGATATTTTGATGTTGGTGATGATTCCGAGGATGAGCAACCGCCTCCGAAACGAAAGAAGTAACACAGAATGTTTATATTTGAATTGTTTTAAGGTAGGAAATTACTGTTTATATAATCTGAAAGCAGTCATCTAGCAAACAGACAGTAAAATCTTTGAAAGTTGCAGATGTTGTTAAGGTAATAGTATGTTAATCTTAATAACCAAAACTGTCTTTGAAAGTTATGGTTGTCAGCAGGATGTAGCATGCCATTCTTATTAACCATGCTGTATTTGTTAACCCTTTCAAGACCCCACCAGACATGGTCCTAGTGATTTATTTGACTTTTGTGGTCACTCTTTTGAGCACTTTTTAAATGCTATTATTAGTGAAATTCAGTATTTAAAATTGACCAGTGAAAGAGATGATAGATAAACTGGAAGCAACAGAGATGTATATTTTCGGAGAAAGATGCAACATAATACCCTGGACAGACAGACAAACAAATGAAGAAGTCCTCAGATAAGTTTCAGAACAACGAAATCTGGTTAAAATTCTAAGAAAACGTTACTTATAAGGCAGTCAAAATTTCTTTTGTCATGAGAAGACGGAAGAGAGCATAGTAACTTGGAAAATTTAAGGAAAAAAAAAAAAGAAGAGGGAGGCTGAGAGAGAAAATTATCTCAGTGGACTGCCCATGTGGCATGGAAAAAAAATAAAGCATTTGAATTGATTGGAAACACCAAGGTCACACAGAATGAAAAATCGTGATTGCCAATGCCATCCAGAACGGCACATAAAATGCAGGAAGCAGTGGTCAGAAATAAAGTTTTTTTAACATAGTTCCACCTAATCTTGAAATGGTTAATTGGATGAAAAGCATGATGATTATTTCAACATGAAAGTCCTTTTTGGAGGCTAAAAAGAAATCTTCATTATCACAGTTCAAGAAAAGCTATAAGATGCATTTCTTTAGTCTTAGTTTTGTTGTTGTCCTGTAGAAAAAATGTAAAAGAATGCTGTTCTCCCATTCTTCATGCAAGCCTCAAGCTCAAAATCTGTAAATCCAATGTTTGCTTCATTTTATTATACACAGTCGAAACATAGAGAACCGATTAGAGAACTGGAAATAGACTGAGAGGATCTGAAGGAAGATGCCTCAGAAAAATTTTAATAATATGCTGGGAAGAACACGTGACAAATGAGGAAATAAGTAAATGAACAGGCACTGAGAATATTACTAAAGACACCAAAAGACGAAGATGGAAATGGCTGCGCCACATGGTACGAATGGAAAGAACAAGACACCCATATGCCACCTTGACTTGGACACCTCAGGGGAAGAGAAAGAAGGGCAGGCCATTGGGGACGTGGTGATGCACAATACAGGAAGAGCTAAGGGAAGCCGGAAAGACATGGTTTTGAGGTATCCTGGCTTGCTCAAGACAGGATTGACTGGAGAAACTTGTTGGTGCCTCACGCTCCATTGGGAGTACAAAGGACTGATGATGATGCTCTTGTAGTGCAGCTATATGTAGTTATGAAGGATTTATTTTTCATTGCTGCTCAGATTGGTTCTTTTGAACAGTGCAGTGGTTCCAGGTATATTTATTTCTTAATCAGAAGCATTCATCGTCTTTTTTTTTAATAACAACTTCTATTGTGTATAGTTTTGTAGCTTTCAGTGATGATGTGAAAATAAAATTGTCTGTGGCTTTGTTCTGATGTTCTTGTTAAATCTCCATATACCTGTGAACCTGAAGCTCTTGGCAACTGATGCAGTGGTGAAGATCTTGTAACCAAGGGCATTGTATCTGGGAGAGAGTGAAATGCAGTGATCTTTGAGCAGCAATGTATCTCAATGAGAATGAGGTGAAATGAAGATCTTGTAGTCATAGACATTGTAACTGAAAGAGAGTGAGATGCAGTGAAGATCTTGTACCCACGGGCATTGTGTAATCACAGGTAATGTGTCAGATAGAGAGTGAGATGCAATGAAAAACATGTAGCTTGGGGTTGTTTTTTTTGTTACATTTTTGGAGTAGACATTTCAGCAGTTTTTTTTTTTGTTACATTTTTGGAGTAGACATTTCAGCAAACACAATCTCCAAGGGGAATGTGATTGGTGCACAGGGTGCGCTGTCACAGTAACCTGCTTACTGGGAGCACAGTTTGAAAGTAGAATAGTTTCTTTACCAGCAGTGAACCACTGGCCTCAGTGATCACATGCATCTTCACTCCAGCTCTGTTCTGACCAAGTTATCTTGGTGCCTGAAAGATATTTTTACCTTGGTTGCCTGCAGTTTCAGCTTGTGCTAATGTCTCAGTTTCTCAGTTCTCCAGCAACAGTGAAAGTTGCCAAGATTGCTCAGTTCACTTGCCTGTATGAGTGTGCAGCAAGCAGAATTCTTGTGTAAAGGTTTCTTAGACATCATTATAATCATTGGGGTTATGCTTTGTTTTGATCTGCTCTTCACAAAAAAGAAACCATTGCTGAATTTATTTTTGTGTTTATTACATCACTCTTCTAAGTGAAAAATGAATCTGCTTTTCTTCATCATCAATAGATGCCTGTTGATTTTCACTTAAAAAGGGAAAATGAGTGATCAAAGTGTTAATGGTAACAGTAACAAGACAAGTGACACAGTTTTGTGGCAGTGATTATGTATGTATGTGCTCATTTGTGAATATATTTTACATCCTTCCCGTACCATTAAATGTCACTTAGGGCTCACATGCTAGTTTGCCAAGTTTTCCCGTCTTTGGAGAGCTTTTCAACCTCACCAAGGGATGTTATGCCCACTAAACTGTCCTCTCTTAACAATGTCCTCTTTAGAGTTTCACATGGTCAACCTCTTTTTCTTCGGCCTGTTGTGTTTCACTTGATAGCTTGTTTTGGGATTCTCTGACTGTATCTTTTTATCTCATGACCAACATATGTCCATCTCCTTTTTCTGATCACCCATGAGACAAGTTGTTGTTTGCTCATCTGTCTTGCCTGTGCATATGCATACCACAGTTGCTTGATGTTATATAATAATTGTAGTTGATAAAAATGCTTTGATAATCTTGCTTAGAAAGCAGTATCGTAATGCATCGAGTTTGTTTTGTAGATTTATAGTTGATTAATGTACTAAGATAGTAGTTTGAAATATAACATTTCAGCTTTTTGGGTTTTCAACAGTGTGTGGTTTGTGAAAATATGGGCAGGAATTTATAATTGTCTTTTTGTTTAAAAAAAACAGAACATAAGCGTGAAGAAAAATTAGTCTTTAAAGTTTATGCAGCAGTAGATGTATCTCATCAATTATGATGAGATCAAATCAGAATATGATATTTGATTATAAAATTTCTTACAGACATTTTTATTTAGCAAGAGATATTCCTAATCATTTTTCCAGTATCTGAAATACAACCACAGCCTTCTGTATGATGTAAACCCTCTGAGTTTATGCACATGTGTAAACTATTCTTGTGGCACATGTGTGCTGTCTCATCGAGTGCCATGCGAAAAAAAAAAGTGCATGAAACTTGATGTTTGATTTTAGATGGTTTTTATTATTCTCTGTGGAGGACTGAAGTATTATTTTGGGGACATGTATATTTGTCCATTTCAGCTTATTCATTTAAGAGGATAGTCATGTGATTTATCTATGTAGAATGTTGATTAATTTTCACATAATTTGACTTACACTATAGAGGTAATGTGTTTGTGTCATTTTGTTACGGTGGAACATTTTTTTTAATTTTCATAATTTGACTTCCACAATGAAGAGGATGTATTTATATCACATTGTGTGAAATGTAGGTGTGTGTTTTAGTGAATAATGTTTTTTTTTATGATAGAATACATTTGTCATCATGTTTTTGTATACTGTCAGAAGCAGAGAGGCTTTGTTTTCAAAGTTGTTATAAAGATAATAATGCAGAATTATTTTGACTGATTGGAAACTTACTGAACTTGTTATTCTTCACCAGTGAGAAATATAAAAAGCAAAAATTTATATTCATATCATTTATTATGCCAGGATCATAAACATCTTTAAAATCAGATTTATATTTTACTTACATTATTTTTTTAAAAATTACTAAAATAAAACTGCAGGTGTAAACGAAGTCATGTATATGTTTTTGATGTTTTGTGCACGTGAATGTAATGGGATATAATACCAATGCATTTTACATATAGCTTTTATTCCAATGTTAGTTTTACTTTTATAAGTCCCATAGTAATTTCATAATACTTGTTCTGTTTTAGTTTTAGCCAAATGTACAGCAGATAGAAACTGAATAATCTTGTTTTATAGAGCAATTGTTCAGGCTATTTTAGTTGTTGATTATATGGTTGTTCATTTTGTTGCATATAGGAGTTGATTTGTCCAAATTTTTGCTGGTGCTGTGGAGTGCATGCACTTTACGGAGATCCTGCTTCACAGGAAGGGATCAGAGCACTTTACGGACTTGTCCAATGTGCAGTGATGAAAGTGAACTGGTTACATTGTTCTTATTGTTGTACATATAGGAAAAGATTTTTGTTGCTGGGTATAGGAAAAGGTTAGGCTGTTCTTGTTGTATACTGGAAAAAAGTTGGGGATGTTCTTGTTGTTGTATGTAGGATATTGGGATGTTCTTCTTGTTGTATGTAGGATATGAGTAGGATGTTGTTGTTGTATGAGGATATGATTAGGATGTTCTTACTGTTATATGTAGGATATTGTTAAGATGTTCGTATTTTTGTATATAGGAAAAAGTTAAGATATCTTGTTTATTTCCCTGTGACTGCAGCAGCTGAAACTGATGGCATTTTAGAGTCATGGGCAAGATCAGATACAGACATTAAACCAAGAGAAGACTGAGCTAGAGCAGCTTCTATCTGATTTATGTTAAGAGATCACTAAACATGCATCATCACTGTAGGGGTGGATATCATTGATTATAACCAGTGGATCATAACCTTTTTTTTTTTTTTTTAACTTACAAAACATTTGGAGATTGGACAAGGTATTAACTGGTCATGGCCTGATGGCACATATGATTGAAGGATCTTTCTGTTACAGTCATCATTGCTCCCTGATTGTTATGATAAGCTGTTTATATATGCAAAAGCTTTACATATCTGTGAAATCACAGGCAAACATGGCTTCACATGAAACTTCAGTAATGCATGGAAGATAGGAGAACAAGTATAATGGAATTTATTTTTAATGGGTCAGGAACTGTACAAACATTCAATATCAGTTTAATAAAAGCAAGCTATATACATCACAGTTATAAGCACAAAAACCAAGTTAAGATTATTCAATTCAAATGTAACATCCACCCTCATTTATGCATGCGAAAGCTGGAAATCAACTAAAGAAACAGATAAGAAATTAGACTCTTTTGAAAACAAATGCCTCAGGAAAATACTTGGTACAAAGTGGAACAAATTTAAGAACAACACAGCTCATGGGTGATCAGAAAAATAAGATGGACATATGTAGGCCATATGATGAGAAGAAACAATCAGAGGATACCAAAACAGGCTATCATGTGGAGTACAACAGGCTGAAGAAAAAGAGGTCGACCATTTGAAACTCTAAAGAGGACATTGTTAAAAGAGGCTTGTTTAGTGGGCATAACATACCCTGATGAAGTTGACAGACTCGCCAAAAACAGGAAAACTTGGCAGACAACTATGCGAGCCCTATGTGATGTTTAATGGCATGGGAAGGATGTAAGATATACATAACAAATACGAGTAAAATTGTAGAACTTTCACATTTAACCTCTTACACATGCATTCAGCTTTATAAAGTAACTAAATACATGCAATAAGTATTACTTTTACTTTCTTGCAAATTATTTCCAGTAATTGATAAACATTAACGGAAGTACTGCAGTCATTCTGTGAACATTCACTGATTTCTAGATAAGTCAAAAGGAGATTGGACTTTCTTGCAAATTATTTCCAGTAATTGGTAAACATTAACGGAAGTACTGTAGTCATTCTGTGAACATTCACTGATTTCTAGATAAGTCAAAAGGAGATTGGACTTTCTTGCAAATTATTTCCAGTAATTGATAAACATTAACGGAAGTACTGCAGTCATTATGTGAACATTCACTGATTTCTAGATAAGTCAAAAGGAGATTGGACTTTCTTGCAAATTATTTCCAGTAATTGATAAACATTAACGGAAGTACTGCAGTCATTCTGTGAACATTCACTGATTTCTAGATAAGTCAAAAGGAGACTGGACTTTCTTGCAGATTATTTCCTAATTAATATGTTTTAAAGAGATATGTAACTGAAGTCAAGATGTACTGCAACATATGAGTTATCATAAAATATGAGCAAGTGCTAGTATTAATATCATTTCTGTGTTAAATATTATGCAGTATATATAGAATTCATTCACTTCTTAAACACACTTAAAATTTCAGTTAGTGTAGATTAGGTAATCTAGGAAATATGGAGAAAAAAAATGTGAAATGTTATTTTGTGTATATGAATTTCAGATTTCAAATAAAATGTGATTTTATAACCAGCAGTTTTCTTATTCACTGGGCTTTTACTGGATGTTTGATCCAGACTATAATGTTAAAAATTAAATAACACATGTATGTTAACACTTGGTTCTTGGATATTAACTAACACAAGTATGTTAATACTCAGTTCTTGGACACTACTGTGATCAGTGCTTGAAAAATCTTCCTGTTATTGCCCAGAAAATCTATAGAACCAGTGTTTGTTTAATGATAACAGTTTTCTTAGTTATCGTGATGGTAGGCTGCAACAGCTTTTTTATTTTTCTGTTCTGCACGAAGAGATGGGTTGATGTATTCCCAGTCATCTTAAGTGCCTACAGCTTCATTATAATGGAAACTGCATTAATCCTTACCTTAATGAAAAGGTTTTTGTGACAGCATTTTTTTTTTTCTGCAAGAAGTTAAGGTCATCATCCTTGCACTTCCAGATTGAAACAGGTGTGAAACAAGGATGTATACTGTCTCCTTTACTTTTTGGGATTACAATAGATTTCATAATGAAAAAATGCTGCACAGGTAACACAGGTACTGACTGGGTACATGGGACCCAACTAGAAGATCTTGATTTTGCTGATGACATAACTCTTATCAGTAATAATGTGAATTCCATGCAAGAAAAAACAGATAGCTTGTCTTCACTGGCAAGCAAAATAGGACTTGAAATTAACAAGGATAAAACAAAAATAATGAAAATTCCCCTTAATCAGAATGGAAAAATACACATAGAAGGGACAGATATTGAAGAAGTCAATCAATTTGCATACCTTGGCAGCTACCAGGATGGTGACGCTGATTCAAGAATCTTGAGAACATGTGGAATTCAAAAGTTATAAGCACAAAAACCAAGTTAAGACTATTCAATTCAAATGTAATATCCACCCTCATTTATGCATGCGAAAGCTGGAAAACAACTAAAGAAATAGAAAAGAAATTAGACTCTTTTGAAAACAAATGCATAAGGAAAATACTCTGCATCAAGCGGAATGAATTCAAGAACAATGCAGAGATAAGACAGATGACTGAACAACAACCAGTCTCATGGGTGATCAGGAAAAGGAGATGGACATATGTTGGTCACTTGATGAGAAGAAATGATCAGAGAATCCCAAAACAAGCTATCAAGTGGAACATAACAGACCAAAGAAAAAGAGCCAGACCGCGTGAAATTCTGAAGAGGACATTGTTAAGAGGCCAAATTAAAAAAGAGCCAGACCGCGTGAAATTCTGAAGAGGACATTGTTAAGAGGCCAAATTAACAGGCATAAAATCCTTTGATGAAGTTGAAAGACTCGCCGAAGACAGGAAAAATTGGCGAACTACTTTGCGAGCCCCATGTGACGTTTAACGGCACGGGAAGGATATAAGATATAAGATAAGATCCTTGCACTCTGGACAAGTCCACTGATGATCATATCTTTAGATGCAGTGCAAACGATGAGATCTGTTTTGTGCCGATTTAAACTCTTCTTGCAACCATAACATGACTTCATGCCAAACATTTAACTCATTACTTTCAAATATTTCTTCTTAAGAAAGTGGTTCTTAATCTGGGATCCATAAAACTCCCCGAGGGTTCACAGGCCAGCAAATGGATTGACTTGATCAGAAAAATCTTAGCATCATCTGGCTTTTGTTTATAGCTTTTCTCTGACAGGAAAGAGGGACCATAGCACATGCCCCCCTCCCCCAATCCATCCAGATATTTTCCAGGGAGTTCTCTGAGGAAGAGAGGCTGGAACTACCACAGTGGCTCCGTATAGAACTGTAATGCCAGTATTGCCATGTGGTTATGAAACTTGGACAGTTAACAGAAAGATGACAAAGAAACAGAGAAGAGGATCTGGCAAAAGATGCAACAAATACCCTGGACAGACAGAAAAACAAATGAAGATGTCCTCAAAGAAGTTTCAGAACAACAGAAATTAGTTAAAATGATTTTTTTTTTAAAATGGTGAAAATTTCTTGGACATGTCATGAGAAGACAGAAGTTGGAAAACCAAGTTCTGGAAAATTTGAGAGGAAAGTCAGGAGAAAAATATCTCAGTGAACTAAGGGTCATGGAAAAAAAAAAGAAAAGCATCTAAATTAACTGGAAACACTAAAGACCACACAAGATGGAGAAGCATGATCACCAGCAAAACACTGAATACTCTTTTGCTCATTTTCAAGGACATCTTATTTGTTAGTATCTTCTTCATGTCATAAATAAGCTGCTTTTGCCATTACCTACTCATGATTTTATTTCATTTGTGTGACTGCCATCAGCTGCTATTGTTGTTCCAAGGAAATTCAGTTTATTTACATGTGTCAATATCTTCCCTCTTTTGTCACTCTCTTCAGTAATCTTGTTCACAAGTTTCCGCAAATTGCTTTCATTTTCTGCTATTACAGCAGCATCGTCAGCATGTCTCAGGTTATTGATACTATGGCCTTTCACACTTTTTCAATGCCTCTCATATGTTCATTGTAGAATGAGAATAGATCATGTGACAATACACATTCTTGCCTTATCATCATCATCATCATTGCCCTACACTCCCTTGAAAGCATAGGCCACGGATAAAGTCATCCCTTTTCTTGGAATTATTCTCTGCTTCCATGTGCATCCCTTGTCTCTGAGCACTCATAATTTCTCTTCTCCAGGTAAGTCTAGGTATTCCTTGTTTTCTATTTCCTTGAGGATTCCATGTCAGTTCCTGTCTTGCTAACTCTTGTCTTATGCCTTGTTTTATATCCTGATACCTATGTCATTGTTCACTCTTATTGCTGTTTTTTGATTCAGTACATATTCTTAATAATTCTCATATCTTTACCATCTATATTAAGTTTTTCTGGCATTTGTAATCAGTGAAGCACAATCATAAATCTCTGTTCAAAGCCCTACACAAGGGTTTTCAGTGCAAAGTGATCTGCCGAGAAGATACATCAAGCAGCTTTAGGCTACAAACAGGAGTGAAGCAGGGATGTCTACTACCACGAACATTATTTATTTTAGCAGTAGACTGGTTAATGAAAGAGGCAATCAGATAAATACAGAGGATTACAATGGACCCTCGACACAGTGCTGGAGGACCTTGACTTTGCCAACGACATTTGTCCACTGTCAAACAAGCACAAGGATATGCAAGATAAAATAAACAAGCCCAACTCAGAATGTTAACAATATAGGATTAAAGATCAATGTAGGAAAGGTAAGGTTAATGAACCAAAATGTGAACAAAAGAAATGTACTGCAAGTAGATAGCAAGTTAGTGGAGGTCAATGAATTTTTATACCTTGGCAGTAGAGTAGTAGAAGATGGAGACAGCACACAGGACATTAACAGCAGAATTAACAGAGCAAATCAGGCTTTTGCAATGCTGCAGACTATATGGAAATCTTAAAAAAAAATTAAGAATGAAGATGAAAATCAGGATATTTAAGAGTAATGTTCTACATGTACTACTCTATGAAAGTGAATTCTGGAAAATCATCAAACCTATAGAAAACAAGCTCAATTCTTCCCAGACTAAATGTTTATGAAGAATTAGAAGAATATTTTGGCCAAACATCATAAGAAATAACATTTGTTGGCAGAAATGCAGATGAAGCCGCTGACAGCAATTATTGAGGAAAGACGGTGACGATGGTTGGGACATGTGGTCCTGATGACTGACGACTAACTACCAAAAATAGCACCAAGATGGACACCAAAGGAGAACAGAAATAAGGGTAGACCAAAGGAGATCTATGCCGAAAACAAGAAATCTTGGCAATCTACTATGCGAGCCCTATATGACGTTTGATAGCATCGGAAGGATGTAAGAAGAAAGGAAACATGGAGAAGAACAACAAAAAGGATGTTGAGCAATAAAGGGCTCACCTGGGCAAGAGCAGAAAAAGGCAAAAGTCAAGCATTTGTGGAAAACCCTTGCGGAAGCCCCATGTGCCTTGGGCACTTAGGGTTCAAAGAGAGAGAGAGAGATACATCTCTAGAGGTAAACAGAGACATTCTAGTTCTTAATACAAAAATTCCATTGCTTGTGGATTTTGCCTTCAACGAGACCATATTTACTTCCTCCGCGATTTCAGTTATTACCTTATTTATATTCTTAATAGTTTTTGTGATATGGCTCATTAAACTGATGATGCAATGTTAAAAACATCCTGTTATTCATGCTTTCTTTGGAATTGCAATGAAAACACTTGGACAAATCTGATGGCGGATGTCCTGTGTCACTGATCATATTTAGAAGGCTTGCTACTTTTTTCTATGCCGCCATCTCACAGTGCCATGATCACTTCTCTTGTGATGTTATGAGGTCCTGGTGCCCTTCTCTTCCAATCCTGCATTTATTTGAGTGTATTTATTACGGCTTCTATTTCCAGTATTGGTGGTCCTTTACTGATCATGCTGCCATTGAACTGCTCAATTCTCACTTCCCCATACCCACTCTGACCAGGTATATTAAAAAATAGCTTCAGAAGAATGAGAATGGAGTTTCTGAGAACACATAAATTAAATGTTAACATAGATGGAGAGCGCAAAGTTGGTAATTTGCGTCTATGAACATTACGAACAAAACATGCTCCCTGCTACGGAACTACAACGTCACTCTCCTATGGTGAAAAGCGATTAAATCTATTATCAACAACAATGGCGTCCAATTCTGGTAATAGAAATACCAATACTGAACTTGTTTGATCTTGCTATTATCATTCATTGTCACTTCGTGAATGCATTTATATTTTGGTTACAGTATCTCATATTGATACCCACTCTTGATCTCTTTATCACATGTGCATTTTTCTTTTAAATCTTGAAGAAAGTAACTCCAAACCCACTGTCAAGTTTCGATTCCATCATTGCAACAAAAAAAAAAAAAAAGCACAAACGCGTGTTTAACGTCATCTCAGATTTCACTAAGAAATATAGGTGAATCTTCTAAAGCGACGGAATCATTAATTTAAAATTTGCAAAATAAACTTTTTTTCTAGACTCGCAGATTAGATTATCTGGTCACATTACAATTCTTGCTGTGTCATCAGCAGTTGAGATTGAAATTAAGTCTTAACAAGTTAGAAGTTATGACATTTAGTGGACTTTACATTAAATTTGTTCCCTGAAAGTGGAATTTTTATCAGCTGCTTATAGTTTTATTTTTAAAAATCAATAAATAATCCTTGATAAATTATTGGATCTCGTGATGACAGCACTCAATAGCAGAAGAGTAAGGCGGTTACAGCATGTAGTAAGAATAGGTGAAAACTGTATCCTCAGGCAAATATTATATGGCTATCTAATCTACTTGAGGGAATGGGACCATGAGGTAGATGAAACTTGAGATACAAGAGTATTAACTAGGTGTCCATGAGAGATTTTTTTCCAATGGGCCATGAGGACAGAGAACTAGCAGAATACCGAACCACTTAGAAAATGACTCTATGCAGGAATACCTCATCATTTAAAAAGAAATGAGGGTCAGATCTTAATATGGGAGATACAAGTGCAACACAAATATGCTTTGTTTTTACAGTGGCTGATAACATCAGTTACCTAGTTGTAGAATTAGCAATGAGAGTAGCATCACACCATAATGTCTGACATTATGCAAAATCAGCACAGTGATTCACTGTCTTCAGAGATCTATTATTATTTTAAATAACGTTCCCAGAAAAATCAGAAATGTTAAATATTAATTCCTCTTGTATCTATCTGTAACAGAGAAAGATTGATAATTAAGCAGTACACAATAATTAGTGTATGGGTAACTATACACAAAGTACTTCAGTAAAGCTGTGATACCAAAATGTATGAACTAGGAAAAAAGTAGGAAAAGCTTTATTATTTAATGATTACACAGTTGTGATGTTTTGGCACAAGCCTTTATCAAACAAAAACAAACAGGACGAAGAATCAGAGAGAGGAGACAAAGTAAAGATTCACATTAATTTTATGTCAACCAAACAATAAAAAATGAAAAAAAATTAATGAAAAATTGCACATGACTTACCTCAGCTCCTGGAACAGTGCAAATCACAATCACCTTTATGTTGATAGGAGCACAAACAAAATGCACCAGTTACTATGTAAACAAAGCATTCATTCTGAAAGGTGCAAAATTGTGCATGGTTGAGTGTAGAAAATGTTAAGAGACAAGGATGCCACAGAAGGAGCAGAGAATTATTCCAAAAACAAAGATGAGTGGAAAGCCCCTATCTATGGTTGGTGCACTTAAGGGAATGAAAAGCAATCATCATGATGATGATAGTGAATGGATAGGGATTTGTGACATTTGATAATAGGGAAAGGATGGCAATCTATTTAGGAGAAGGTGAAATGAATGATTATGGTTGTAGTAGAGGAATAGCAATATGATGATGTGTGAGTATACTAAACTATACGCAACAAGTGAGAATGAGTTAAACTGTGGAAGATTATGTGTAGCTGAATAACGAATTCAAACCATGTGGTTCCAGTGTCCCATAGTCCTGAATGTAGTGGTTCTCAAGCACTAGGCAGCTTGTGTCATCTGCGTGACATTGTTTGATGGCTGTTACCAGAAAATCAGATTTGCCTCTATGGTTGGGGCTATTGAAATGATTAGGGACTGGTTTCAAAGCATGCTTGGTGATATCGAACAGATGTTTCTGTATGCAGTCCACTAGTCTGAGGCCAGTCTCACCAATATAAGTTATCCTGCATCTTTTGCATACAATGACATATATTACATTGACGGGCATAGACTGAGTAGTTGGGAGTATGGGATGGAGTTCTTACATGCTTCAGGATGGGAGGAGGTGTAAAATAAATAGGTGTGGCTGTCAGTGGGCGTGTAAAAAATGTAGGTGACAAGCCTGTTTGTGCCAATAGATATTCAATGGCGTATACTTTGAGCAAAACAGTGGTGTTGCCATGGGAACAAAAATGGGCCCCAGTTATGCTTTTTTATTTATGGGCTTTCTGAAAGTTAAATTATAGAAAACCTACCCTGGTAGACTTCCAGAATTGTATAAAAGATATATTGGTGATGGCATTGGAGTCACCAGTATGCCACAGGATGAGCTAAAAAAGTTTATTGAATTCGCTAACCTAACTCACTAATAGTAACATAAAATTCACTTATGAAATTTCTGACAAGTCTATGAACATTTTAGACATTAAAATATCTGCTGGCACAAAGAGGCTTGTCACCTACATTTTTTACACGCCCACTGACAGCCACACCTATTTACTTTACACCTCCTCCCATCCTGAAGCATGTAAGAACTCATCCCATACTCCCAACTACTCAGTCTATGCCCGTCAATGTAATATATGTCATCATCTTTCTATTATCATTCATTGTCACTTCGTGAATGCATTTATATTTTGGTTACAGTATCTCATATTGATACCCACTCTTGATCTCTTTATCACATGTGCATTTTTCTTTTAAATCTTGAAGAAAGTAACTCCAAACCCACTGTCAAGTTTCGATTCCATCATTGCAACAAAAAAAAAAAAAAAGCACAAACGCGTGTTTAACGTCATCTCAGATTTCACTAAGAAATATAGGTGAATCTTCTAAAGCGACGGAATCATTAATTTAAAATTTGCAAAATAAACTTTTTTTCTAGACTCGCAGATTAGATTATCTGGTCACATTACAATTCTTGCTGTGTCATCAGCAGTTGAGATTGAAATTAAGTCTTAACAAGTTAGAAGTTATGACATTTAGTGGACTTTACATTAAATTTGTTCCCTGAAAGTGGAATTTTTATCAGCTGCTTATAGTTTTATTTTTAAAAATCAATAAATAATCCTTGATAAATTATTGGATCTCGTGATGACAGCACTCAATAGCAGAAGAGTAAGGCGGTTACAGCATGTAGTAAGAATAGGTGAAAACTGTATCCTCAGGCAAATATTATATGGCTATCTAATCTACTTGAGGGAATGGGACCATGAGGTAGATGAAACTTGAGATACAAGAGTATTAACTAGGTGTCCATGAGAGATTTTTTTCCAATGGGCCATGAGGACAGAGAACTAGCAGAATACCGAACCACTTAGAAAATGACTCTATGCAGGAATACCTCATCATTTAAAAAGAAATGAGGGTCAGATCTTAATATGGGAGATACAAGTGCAACACAAATATGCTTTGTTTTTACAGTGGCTGATAACATCAGTTACCTAGTTGTAGAATTAGCAATGAGAGTAGCATCACACCATAATGTCTGACATTATGCAAAATCAGCACAGTGATTCACTGTCTTCAGAGATCTATTATTATTTTAAATAACGTTCCCAGAAAAATCAGAAATGTTAAATATTAATTCCTCTTGTATCTATCTGTAACAGAGAAAGATTGATAATTAAGCAGTACACAATAATTAGTGTATGGGTATATACACAAAGTACTTCAGTAAAGCTGTGATACCAAAATGTATGAACTAGGAAAAAAAGTAGGAAAAGCTTTATTATTTAATGATTACACAGTTGTGATGTTTTGGCACAAGCCTTTATCAAACAAAAACAAACAGGACGAAGAATCAGAGAGAGGAGACAAAGTAAAGATTCACATTAATTTTATGTCAACCAAACAATAAAAAATGAAAAAAAATTAATGAAAAATTGCACATGACTTACCTCAGCTCCTGGAACAGTGCAAATCACAATCACCTTTATGTTGATAGGAGCACAAACAAAATGCACCAGTTACTATGTAAACAAAGCATTCATTCTGAAAGGTGCAAAATTGTGCATGGTTGAGTGTAGAAAATGTTAAGAGACAAGGATGCCACAGAAGGAGCAGAGAATTATTCCAAAAACAAAGATGAGTGGAGAGCCCCTATCTATGGTTGGTGCACTTAAGGGAATGAAAGGCAATCATCATGATGATGATAGTGAATGGATAGGGATTTGTGACATTTGATAATAGGGAAAGGATGGCAATCTATTTAGGAGAAGGTGAAATGAATGATTATGGTTGTAGTAGAGGAATAGCAATATGATGATGTGTGAGGATACTAAACTATGCGCAACAAGTGAGAATGAGTTAAACTGTGGAAGATTATGTGTAGCTGAATAACGAGCTCAAACCATGTGGTTCCAGTGTCCCATAGTCCTGAATGTAGTGGTTCTCAAGCATTAGGCAGCTTGTGTCATCTGCATGACATTGTTTGATGGCTGTTACCAGAAAATCAGATTTGCCTCGATGGTTGGGGCTATTGAAATGATTAGGGACTGGTTTCAAAGCATGCTTGATGATATCGAACAGATGTTTCTGTATGCAGTCCACTAGTCTGAGGCCAGTCTCACCAATATAAGTTATCCTGCATCTTTTGCATACAATGACATATATTACATTGACGGGCATAGACTGAGTAGTTGGGAGTATGGGATGGAGTTCTTACATGCTTCAGGATGGGAGGAGGTGTAAAATAAATAGGTGTGGCTGTCAGTGGGCGTGTAAAAAATGTAGGTGACAAGCCTGTTTGTGCCAATAGATATTCAATGGCGTATACTTTGAGCAAAACAGTGGTGTTGCCATGGGAACAAAAATGGGCCCCTGTTATGCTTTTTTATTTATGGGCTTTCTGGAAGTTAAATTATAGAAAACCTACCCTGGTAGACTTCCAGAATTGTATAAAAGATATATTGGTGATGGCATTGGAGTCACCAGTATGCCACAGGATGAGCTAAAAAAGTTTATTGAATTCGCTAACCTAACTCACTAATAGTAACATAAAATTCACTTATGAAATTTCTGACAAGTCTATGAACATTTTAGACATTAAAATATCTTGGCACAAAGAGGCTTGTCACCTACATTTTTTACACGCCCACTGACAGCCACACCTATTTATTTTACACCTCCTCCCATCTTGAAGCATGTAAGAACTCATCCCATACTCCCAACTACTCAGTCTATGCCCGTCAATGTAATATATGTCATCGTATGCAAAAGATGCAGGATAACTTATATTGGTGAGACTGGCCTCAGACTAGTGGACTGCATACAGAAACATCTGTACGATATCACCAAGCATGCTTTGAAACCAGTCCCTAATCATTTCAATAGCCCCAACCATCGAGGCAAATCTGATTTTCTGGTAACAGCCATCAAACAATGTCATGCAGATGACACAAGCTGCCTAATGCTTGAGAACCACTACATTCAGGACTATGGGACACTGGAACCACATGGTTTGAATTCGTTATTCAGCTACACATAATCTTCCACAGTTTAACTCATTCTCACTTGTTGCGCATAGTTTAGTATCCTCACACATCATCATATTGCTATTCCTCTACTACAACCATAATCATTCATTTCACCTTCTCCTAAATAGATTGCCATCCCTTCCCTACTGTTAAATGTCACAAATCCCTATCCATTCACTATCATCATCATGATGATTGCCTTTCACTCCCTTAAATGCACCAGCCATAGATAGGGGCTCTCCAGTCATCCTTGTTCTTGGAATAATTCTCTGTTTCTTCTGTGGCATCCTTGTCTCTTAACATTTTCTACACTCAACCATGCACAATTTTGCACCTTTCAGAATGAATGCTTTGTTTACATAGTAACTGGTGCATTTTGTTTGTGCTCCTATCGACATAAATGCAATTGTGGTTCTGTGCTGTTCCAGGAGATGAGATAAGTCATTTGCAGTTTTTCATTAATTTTTTTTCATTTTTTTATTGTTTGGTTGACATAAAATTATTGTGAATCTTTACTTTGTCTCCTCTCTCTGATTCTTCGTCCTGTTTGTTTTTGTTTGATAAAGGCTTGTGCCGAAACGTCACAACTGTGTGATCATTAAATAATAAAGCTGTTCCTATTTTTTTTCCTAGCTTATACATTTTGATAATTGAGCGATGCATCCTGTTCTAAAACCCAACCAGTACAGATTTGAATGTATGAGGACCAATTTTGTTGACTTGGTCATGGTTTTAGAATCAGCAATGGATGACTGTATAGCAAGTGTGAGAGGCTAAGTGTTGTAGGATTAGACTTTCAGGGAGAAACAAAGTGCATGAGGAAAACCATATTCAGAAGCCCCTAAAGGAAAGAGGTAGGATCTGGAAGAAAGATGAGAGATAAAATACTATCGAGCTCCTTGCGACATCTTTTACACATGCCAGGTTGGCAGTGAATTGTCTTGTAAGATCTGTAAAATATAGAGAAATACACTGTTGAATAGCCAGTTCTTCTGCCACTTTTATTCAGATATACCACAGGAAGGTTCCTCTGTGGATGCAAAACTAGAGGAGAAGCCACACACAGCCACAAATTCTCAAGAAGAAAATGATGGAGAATGTTCAAACTCTGGCCCGGTGTGTACAGAGTTGCAGATACAGTCAATACTTGCTGCTGCTGGCCAGGGAATTGGAGATGATGATGATAGTGATTTAAGTAGTAAGTATGGTTCATTCTACATGTGTTGCTTCTGTGTGTTCACTTGCTTTCTGTAGCAAAATGACTTGGAGGAAGCCCTTTATTTTGAGGACTTAACTACATGAGGTATCTTCCTTTCTCTTCATTCACTAACAGACCTCTGCAAGCAGTTCTTCTTATCTTCAGAAGCAATTCGTAATTCCTTCCCTCCCCCACCCACCCACACATGACAGGTCATAGGGTGCCCATTTCTACAGCTGTGTTAGCTGGAGATTAGCAGGTCTCAGAATGAAGGTAGGCCAGACATATTTGACAAAGATTCTGTTCTAACTCACTACAGAGCTTGTGGAAACAGGGTGTTGTTTTACATCAGTCTATCCAGAGGGTGTCTGAGTGGCGAAGTGGTTAGTGCACTGGTTTCTCATGGCGAAGGTCAGTGGTTCGAATCTGGCCAGAGGCACCCCATCCACCCAGCTGTAGAAATGGGTACCCAACTTCTTCTGGAGTCGGGGAAGGAAAGGCAGCCAGGCCATATCACCCTCTAGTGTACTGACAGGTTAAGGAAAATATAAGCACTAACACCATATCCCTGTGTGCCTCTAAGGAATGACAAGATTACCTTTACTTTTTTTTTTTAAAATCCAGTGGGACAGAGATTAACATGTTCTTCATTGTGGTACAGTTTGCTGAAAAACTTGCCTTTTAGGTCCACTCCAAGTATTAAAGAAATTCTTTTAGCCCACACTTGATCTGGCTTGATTCCCACTGCCAGGATTTTTACCACAAACAAGAACTCACATCAGCGGTCACAGGGGGATGATCATCAACTGATGAATAAGTTGATTCTTGATTTTGTGAGAGTAATGCTTCTTGTTTTCTCATTTCTATATTTAGAATCTTCAGACTTCGAAAAAGTGGACTTCCATGTGATATACAAAAAAGAAAAACATGAAGTTTCGTTCCCCTTGGACCAGACGGTCGGTAAACTCAAATCTCACATAGAAAAATTAACAGGTTAGTGCCTATAATAATGGTATATTTAAAAGCTTTAATCTTTCCATTTTTGTTCAGTTCAGTCATTTGCATGTCCCCTGCGGAACTTTGCCTCCCTAACAGCACTCCTGTAGGCCTCTCGGATGTGAACAAGATGCCCTGCTGCTGATGCATCCATTTGCAGATTATCAGTGATGTCTTGCAGCCATCTTCACTGTGGTCTTCCTCTCTTTTTCCCATTATATATCTTTCCAAGATGGTCTTCTCTAAATTATCATGATGTTTAATGTGTTCAAAATAGTTAAGTTTTCTCTGTTTAATCCTCTTTACTAGCCAGCCTTCTTCAGTATTAAGTTCTTGTAGTATGGATGTATTTGTTCTTTTTTGTGTCCATGATATTTGAAGAAATCTTCTGTAGCATTTACATTCAAAGGCATTTATGTGTTTCTCAGCTGTTTTGTTAAGTGTCCAGGTTTCACAGGCATATGTTGCAATGGGAAAGATGCATGTCCTTAAAAATCTTATTTTTGTAGTTCTGTCTGTTCCTCTCCACAGATTCTTTATTTTTGTTAATGTTGTGAAATTTTAACTTTATTTTGAAGTAGAACATATCATGTATAGAATGTCCCAGAAATAAGTACATGCCCTGAATGCCTATTTAGCATTTTTCACATAGTGTAAAGACATTATTGTTATTGATTACCATTTTGAGTATGCATCATCTGCAGCCTAAAATGAGAAAATGTTGGTTCTAGTTTTATGTGAGTTATAAAAATTCAAAGGATTTATACCTTGTTTTTAGGAGACACCCTGTGCTTTGAATTATAAATGAATTGTATTTAGATATCTTGAGCTTGAATGCAGCCTGATAGTTGCAGAAACTCTAAAGAGGACATTGTTAAGAGAGGACAAATTAACAGGCATAAAATCTCTTGATGAGGTTGAAAAGCTCACCAAAAAACAGGAAAAATTGGCAAACTACCTTGCAAGCCCTATGTGACATTTAACGGCACAAGAAGGATATAAGATATAAGATAGTTGCAGTTGATTATAACAAAAATTGCTTTCATTTATTTTCCTAGCATTTTTTTATATATGAGAACTTCTTCTTCTTCTTCCTTCTGAGTCATTAAGGCTCATTGCTGCAGATAAAAGTTTGCCTCCATTCCTCTCTATTCCTAATCTTCTCTCTCCAGTTAGTGACCCTGATTTCTTTTATATCCTCTTCTATGTTGTCTTTCCATCTCTGTCTAGGTCTGCCCCATGGTCTTGTTTCCCTCATCTCTTGTGCATACATAATTTTTGTTTGTCTCTTAATATTTTTGACGTTCCAAGGTTGTAATCCATTTTTATCCGTCCAATTTCAAGGCTTCTCTGTCTGTTCTATAACACTAATCTTTTTTACGGAGATGGGGTTGTTGGTCCCATGCTCCAACCCCCAACCTGGAGAACCAGGATGCAAGTTTCATCTGACCCCTACCCGGGCAGACCTTCCCAGCTTGGTTGGACCTGCTGGGAGTAAAACTCCTGCTGGTATAGCTCTGGGGATGGCCAGGGTACGCAAGCTGTCATGACACGACAAGGCACCCGCACCATGTGACATATATATGAGAACATAAGTATAAAACTGAAGTTCATAGCTCTTTTATAATATATTTGTGCTTGAGTAATGTACATGGATAGAGACAGATTGTATCTGCAGTACTACAGCATAAAGAATTTAATGCTTAAGAGAATTTTTTTCATTTTAATTTGTAGAAAAATATGATTTTGAGTGTAAGAGTGAATTGCTTAATCATTTATTATTTTAGACGGGTCTCTGATTTATTTATTTTCACATCTTTAAACAGTTTTATTTATTCATTTTCAGGTGTTCCAGCCACATTACAAAAAATAATGTATAAAGGTGAGAAAAATATTAGATTAGAACTCACAGACAGTTGTATGTTTTTTTATTTCTAGAGGATTGTGTTTTGTCCCTTGCATAAAAAAATAGCCTGCATGAAGTTGTTTGTAGGTTAAATACCATGTCATTGTGTGATTTCCTCTCCTCTCTTTGAACCTTAAGTGCCCAAAGCACATGGGGCTTCCTCAAGAGTTTCCACAAACACCTGTCCTTTGCCTTTTTTTTTGTCTGCTCTTGCCCAGGTGAGCTCTCTATTGCTCAGCATCCTCTCTGTTGTTCTCCATGTCTCCTTTGGCCTACTCTTACTTCTGTTCCCCTGTGGTGTCCATCTTAGTGCTGTTTTTGGTAGAGAGTCAACTGTCATCTGGAGCACATGTCCGAACCATCGCCAGCGTCTTTTCTCAGTAATTACTGTCAGTGGCTTCATCTGCATTTCTGCCAACAAGATATTATTTCTTATGGTGTTTGGCCAAAATATTCTTCTAATCTTGGTGAACATTTAGTCTGGAAAGAATTCAATTTGTTTTCTATAGTTTTGGTGATTTTCCAGCATTCACTTCCATGGAGTAGTACACTTAGAACATTACTCTTAAATATCTTGATTTTCATCTTCATGCTTAGTTTTTTATATTTCCATATAGTCTGCAGCACTGCAAAAGCCTGGTTTGCTGTTGATGTCCTCTGTGCTGTCTCTGACTCCTACTACTACTTCTACTTTTCCCTCCTAGAAAGCCAAAATATGAAATACCCATTTTATCCCATTAAATAAATAAATGTATTGTCCATTACCAGTTAGATGATCTTCTTATTGTTCTTCTTGTTCTTGTTCTGCTTCTTTTTCTTCTTATTCTTCTTCTGTTTTTTTTTCCTCATGTAATTTGTAACTTGTACTAAAATCAAGTGTGTGGGAAGAATGTGAAAGATGGAGTGATTAAGGGCAGATTGTGAGATGGGCCTGCATGCCCAATTCTTCACCCGTTGAAAATAAAATCATTCATTCTTCTCCTTCTTCTTCTCCTTTTCTTCCATGGAACTGAGAACTTGATGCTCTTTGCAGTCAATCTAGTGAAGATGTTGAGACACAGCATCATATTAGCTTGGGAGCAGTTTATCGCGGTTATTTTTTTCAGTCCCTGAGTATAGCTAAAAAGCGAGGGCGTGTAGTACTTCTTTCGTAAACTCCACCACCATTGAGACTGTGGTGATCCACTCCCATTAGCCAGGCTGGACCTGTTACTAGGGGCACAAATAAAGAGATGAGACAGGGCTCTCTGCCGACTATAGTTCACCAACCCTGACACTAGCTTGTCAGCTTTGTGTTGTTGACTGCCGACTATAGTTCACCAACCCTGACGCTAGCTTGTCAGCTTTGTGTTGTTGACTGCCAACTATGGTTCACCAACCCTGACGCTAGCTTGTCAGCTTTGTGTTGTTGACTTCCAAATCGGACAGCATCCTCACCCCCTTTAAAGCTGAGGGCAAAACATTTGATGAATTTCTCAATTAGATTTGAAGATCAAGAAGCGTGCTTCGAAACCACTCCCTAATCATTTCAATGGCCCCAACCACAGAGGCAAATCTGATTTTCTGGTAACAGCCATCAAACAATGTCACGCAGATGACACAAGCCGCCTGGCACTTGAGAACCGCTGCATTCAAAATTATGGGACGCTGGAGCCACATGGGTTAAACTTGCTGTTTAGCTACACGTAACATTCTTTTCAATCATTATATTACCTCTCCACTTAGTTCCACCCCTTCTTACTTTTCAAACTTCCTCACAGCATCACTCTGCAACGCCTCTTCCCCAATCATCTGTTTCAACCTCTCCTAGCTAGGTCAATATTGTATCACTCTCTCTCCTCTCCCCGGTTCCCCATCCACCACCCCCAGTTACAACCCACTGACCACATGTCACAGGTCTATATTTAAAGTCTCCACATTCTACTAAATCCTTTCCTGACACACACCACCAGACAAATCACACCTTATAATTTACAGCTAAGTACTCTTTAAAAAAAAATTTTTTTTTTTTTTTTAAAATAGTATTCATGTGAATCTATACTTTATCTCCTCTCTCTGTTTCTTCGTCCTGTATGTTTTTGTATGATTAAGGCTCATGCCGAAACATCACAGCTTTGTAATCGTTAAGTAATAAAGCTGCTCCTACTTTTTCCTATTTTATACATTCTGGTATCACAGCTTTACTGCAGTTCTTCGTGTATAGTTATATACTTATACACTAATTATTGTGATGAGGGACTGTGCAGGAACTTGCTTCATTTGAGGAAGAAATGAGAATGAGTGAATGATCTTTATTTTAAAAGGGTGAAGAATTGGTCGCACAGGCCCGTCTTACATTCAGCCCTTTATCACTCCATCTTTCACGCTTCCCACACGCTGGATTTAATAAAGTGTACAAGAGAGTGAATGTGGTAATGGGGATCTTGCAGCTTGAAGATGGTTATTCTTTCTGTGATGATGCAGATCAAATATTGGTAGAATCAACCAGATTGGAATTGGCCCAGTGAAACAAAAATCAGCAGTTTCTAGAAATAGCTGAATATTGTCTTCAGAGACAAAAAAAAAAAAACAAGATTCCAAGGCCACAGATAAAAGTGATTCATTGCTTCAATTTCACCTGTTACATCATTTACTTATTGGTATTGTTATTCATGAATAAAAATAGATTTGTCACTCCAGTTATGAAGTTTTAAAGTAAAAAAAAAAATAATGTATAACAAACATGAGAAATGATAGTTTCTTTAATACATCATTTATAAGACAGATGTATAGATTTTCTCTCATAGTAATTTCCATGGTATATTTTGAATAATTCTAATAAATTCACAGGTTTAGCACGTGATGAAATGACGTTACGAGATCTGAAGGTGGTCACTGGTGCTAGACTTATGGTTGTTGGTTCCACTCTGAACGACGTCCTGTCTATGAGCGCCCCATCACCGAAAGACCTGCAGGCAGAAGAAAAGGCATCAGTGAAAGCAGCAAAAGAGCCATTCTCAGAGCAGAAGGTAATTTTTTTTATTTTATTTTGTTGTTGTTGTTGTTTCTTTGGAATCAGTTACAAGGAGCGTGAGTGAAGATGACTGTGGTGGATGGAGGTTGCAGTTTTCAGGATTAATGAACAAGAGCTTGGAGTTCCTGAAGGCACATGCTCATGGGCAGCTGGAGCAAGGATCAGTATCTTCCATAAAGTAGGAGATTTGGAAAGTAAATTATTCAGGTTCCTGAAGGCATATGCTCATGGGCAGCTGGAGTAAGGAGCAGTTTCCTCCATAGAGTAGGAGATTTGGAAAGTAAATTCTTCAAGTCTGACACTCCATTGTACCTGAGGCTCGTGTTGGAAGATCTTCACTATAGAGAATTCAGGGATGTGAAAATCTTTACCACAGTATTGACTACAAAGAATTGAGGAATATGGAGATCTTCACCAGGACATCGACTACAAAAAATTCAGAAATATGAAGATCTTCACCAAGTCATCGACTACAAAGAATTCAGGAATATGAAGATCCTCGCCAAGGCATTGGTTACACAAATGAAGGTGCCAGCTGGTTTATAATATATACATAGTCTCTTCTTCCATGCCTTCTGTTCTGCTTTAATGTTCACTTCTTATTTTTTAAAAAAATTCTATGCTCTCACATAAAGGGAACAGTGAGCTCAGCACAAAAATAGTTGCTTTTTATAGAATCCCATGCCATGTTGTGATTTCCTTCACTGCTTGTTCTGTTTTAGTTGTTTCCTGAAGATTTCTGGTATTCTCATTAGAGTAAAGAGACAGAGCATGTGAGTTATCTCTAGAAATCTGTACTTTATCATTTGGTCATCTCTTCCGCATTTCAGCAACACAGGAAAGTGTTGGACAAGTATGGCAAACCAGATGATGTCCCGGTGGGAGTAAAGAATCACAGTGAGGCTCTTCCCCAGGTTCCTTTATCTGGCATGTACAATAAGGCAGGGGGGAAGGTCAGGTTAACATTCAAGATGGAGGCAGATCAGTTGTGGCTAGGCACAAAAGGTGAGTGACTTGTAAAATTAGACACTCTTGTTAATGAGTTAGTGTTTATTTTATATGAACGGGGAAGTGTGATTTTATAGGAGTAAAGAAGTGTTTATTTTATATGAACAGTGACCTTCTAGGGTAGAAATAATAGTCCTGAATCATCTTTATTAAATTAGAATTGAGTGGTCTTCACTGGTCATTCTCTGACTAGAATCTTCTCATTGTTGCTACAGAAAATCCAGTGACATGTTTTTGACCTCTGCTTAGTAACAACTAATAAAGTCCTGTAAGCTTAAGTAAAGCAGAACAGTCTGCAAGCCTCTTGAAGCAGTTTCCTGTTTGTGAGTTAAGCAAGTGCCTCTAAGGTCTTTAAAATGTCTTCCATGTTCCAGAAACCCAGGTTTTAAAATGCAGATTCAGCAGCCTTCATTTGACTGTTAGATGATGAGTCCTTGAATTGGTGTCGTCAACAGAGTATATATAGAGAACATGCCCGGAATATCAGTTGGCTGGCACAACCATAACAACTTAAGATATGCAGATGACACAGTCCTGATTGATAAAAGTGAAACGGAGCTACAGGCTCTCCTGGACGTCATGGTTTGTGAAAGTAAAAATAAAGGTCTTAGCCTGAACAAAAAGAAGACTGAAGTGGTCATCTCAAAGTAAAAAATACCACCAAAATGTAGCATTACCATCGATGGCACAAATCTGAAACAAGTTGATAGATTCAAGTACTTAGGAACGATTATAACAACTGATGGGAAATGTCACAATAAAATAAAAAACAGACGTGCTCAAGCCAAGTCAGCATTCCAGACAATGAGAAACATCTTGTGCAACAGATCCACATCAATGAAACAAGATTCAGAGTACTTAAATGTTACATCGAGCCAATTTTGTTTTATGGGTGTGAAGCATGGTCTATGAATAAGATAGTACAGCAAGAAATGGAGGCCATGGAGATGTGGTTTATAAGAAGGATGTTGAAGGTACCATGGACAGCCAAGAAAATCAGTGAATAAGTCTTAAGAGAGGCTGGAGTTAAAAATCAAATTATAGCAAAGATCAGAGGCAGACAACCGAGATTTATAGGACATTTCCTGACAAGAGGAAAATTGGAACACACTGTGGCAACTGGAAAAATAGAAGGAAGAAGAAACAGAGGAAGACACAGAGAGAGAAGTTACTGAATGGGCTGTCAGTGTGGCTAGGAAGAAAGTCACCGGCGGATCTCATAATCAAGTCTAAAGACAGGGAATTGTGGAGAGAAATAAATGCGTATGCCATGCGGCATGGCACTTGAGTTGAAGATTTTATGGGAAATGGTAAATTATTGCCCAGATGTCATATTTGCTACTCCATGTAGGTTATGGGATAAAAGGAATTGTGTAACTAATGCTCTTTGACATCAGGAATATCACATGTGCTTCCAGAATGGTGTTCAAGGCAGTACAAGACTGCTCTTAAAAGCTCCAGCTGTAGATAATTTCCTCATAGTTTAAGCTAAAACCTTTTTTATTTTCATGAATGGAAGTACCACAAGGCAGTAGAGCCTTGACTTCGCCCCTTAAGTTGGAAAATTCTGATTGTAAAAGTTCATCACCAGCACTTTATGTCGGGCCAAGACATAGGAGAGAGCTAGATTCTTTTGTTTAATTCTTGCAGAGTAAACATCTGTCAGCTCCAGAGTTTGAGAATGATAGATAAAGACAACAAACAAACACAACATCAGAGAAAGTGTATGAAAGCAGAATTGTAAGGCATTGCTGAAGAATTCCAGCTGACAACAAAGATGACTATGCTAGGGTGATGATTGATTGATTGATCCCCCTGGGAACAGCTGTGTTAAGAGCACACTTATCTTAACATAGTGTTTGTGAGACAGGGAACATAGATCTGTTTGCTTAAAAACTCTGACCTACCTCTGTAGCCCAGAAACTTGTAGCAATCAACACTAATTGTAATTGTTATTTTTGTAAAATGTAATGTCAGGTTGGTGGACAGATGGGGACATGGAGATCTCTGGGGAGGATGAGGGAAGTCTGGTGTGAAACCAATGAATCCAGGACGTGACAAGCCTATGGGTCTTTACAACAATGGCTATCAGAATGATGTAAACAAAACAGAGCCAGTAGACTATGGGTGGCGGGGAATGGATATCGTTGAAGCACTCATCAGATTCCTCATCTCAAAGTCAGAGTTCTTTGTGGAACTGTCTCAAAACCATCTGACATGGAGAAGGGGCTTAAGTACAGCCACCAGAGGCTGGAAAACAAAGTTTTGGCCAGGCCAGCCACACTGTCTTCATGGCAGTCCGAGCAAGACCACAGTCTGCCCTAGCAAGGAAAGGTGCTGAAGTCGGAGTTACCCAGCCAAAAGGCGCATCGCAAAAATCAGGGTAACACGCGTTATCGCTAATGAAATGTCTCTATCTGCAGTATTCAAACATGGTGCTCGCCCTGTGAAGACTAACCAGGCAGGTGTAGTGCCAGGCCCCCTGCCTCGAAAGGGTCCACCCAATGCTACTGGAGGTCCTCTCAGTTCGTCTTGTGGAGTCAGGAGACATGAGAGTAGAGCTACTGGCCAAAAAATACAACAGAAGAAAACAGCCAAAAAGCAAGAACTTAAAATAATGCAGTGGAATGCTGAGGGTGTCAGCAGTGTTAGAGATGGCTATAGCAAAAAGGTTGAACTAGAGAACATACTTTTTGCAGAGCAGGTAAGTATATGCTGCATACAGGAGACACACCTAACCAAAGATGCCGCCTTTAAAATCAGAGGCTACCAGTGTTTTAGATCAGACCGACAGGACAGAAGAAAAGGAGGAGTACTCACACTTGTTAAGAATAATATCAGCGCATGTCAGGTGGGAGTGTACATGGAAGGAGCCGAATACCAGATGATCCATCTAAAAAGTAGTAATACAGATTTCCACCTCCTTAACTATTACTGTCCTAATGACCGCCCACTTTCATTAGAAACAATCCCACACAAAGAGAGACTGATGGTCTGTGGTGATTTTAACAGCCATTCCCAGAGCTGGGGCTATGACCACATAGACAAGAGAGGAGAGGAAGTTGAGAGCTGGCAGGATGATAATGGACTTCTCCTGATCAACCAGCCAATGGATCCCCCAACATTTTACTCAGGGGATTGTCATACAAAATCAACACCAGATCTGGCATTCCACTCTCCAGATCTGAAGTGGAACATTACACGTGAAGTTGGAAAACAACTTGGAGGTAGCGACCATTGACCGGTCTTCCTGACAATAGAAAATGAACTCCTTAACACCAGTAGCCCTCTCCCCAGATGGAACTATAAAAAAGCAAACTGGACAATGTACAGACATCGTACAGGTATCCTGGTGGGACAGCTGTCCATAGAAGGTAAGGATATTAACAGCATAGTGAAGAAATTCAATGCTTGTATCCTTCAGGCCGCTCGTGAAACCATTCCCAGAGGAGCTCGCAGGGACTATAAACCATACTGGTCTAGTGAGCTGGGAAAACTCCATGATGACGTGGAAGCAGCTTGAAAGCAAGCAGAAAATAGACCATGCCAAGAACACCACAATAATTACCAACATTCTAAGGTCAGATTTCAGAGAGCAAAGCTGCAAGCCAAGCGGGAAAGTTGGAGAGAGAAAACAGAGACCCTAAACTTTGAAAAGGATGGAAGGAAACTGTGGAAACTAATCAAACAGTTAAATGATGAGAGTACTGGAAGAAGTACAAAGGTTACACTAATAGAGGATGGGAAAACTCTTACAGGTAAGCAGGTAGCAGATCACTTTGCTCGCATGTTTGCACAGGACTGCAACATTGATATCCATCCAGAGAAGGAGTGTACAGTGCGCATCGAGCCACAGAAAGAGGAGGAACAAGTCAGAAAAGTGGAGGTCATGGATGCACCAATCACACACAGTGAGTTAGACCTAGCAGTTAGTAAACTGAAACCAAGGAAATCACCAGGACCAGATGGAGTGTCCAATGAAATGATCAAGAACCTGGGAATGGCAGCAGTGGGAAAGCTGTTGGATATTTTCAATATGTGCTGGAGCACAGGTAAGTTACCTCAAATCTGGAAGGAAGCAAGCATGGTACCACTGCTAAAACCAGGGAAAAACAGTGATACTGCCTCCAGCTACAGGCCAATCAGTCTCACTAGCTGCCTCTGCAAAACGATGGAACGCATCATTGACCTGAGGCTAAAATGGTACCTAGAAAGTGAAAACCTTCTCGTTCCACAACAAGCAGGATTTAGGCAGTACTACAGTACGGAAGATCAAGTGACCTATCTCTCTCAAGAGATTGAGGATGCATTCCAAGAGAAAAACCTTGTACTAGCAGCGTGGATAGACCTGAAGAAAGCCTTTGATAAAGTATGGAAAAAAGGTCTGCTGTGGAAACTAAGAAACTGCAATGTGAATGGAAGACTGTACAACTGGATAAAGTCCTATTTACACAATAGAAGAGTTAGAGTAGTAATGGATGGACACAAAAGCCAGAAAGTACTTCTGCAACACGGTGTACCACAAGGAGGAATCCTTTCGCCTACACTATTCCTTGTATTCATTAATGACCTGGTCAAGGAACTTCCCTATGGAATCAAAGCGGCACTGTATGCAGATGATCTGGTCATGTGGTGTACAGATGAATATGCAACAGTTGCTACACAGAGACTCCAAAGAGCAGCAGACATCTTGACATCATGGACAAACAAATGGTGTGTAAGTATCAACACAGAGAAATCAAGTACCACTCTGTTCACCCTCTCATCTAAACAGAAAGCAGGTAAGATCTTTGTAAATGAAATACCCTTAAAGATGGACAACCAACCCACTTACTTAGGAGTGACTTGACTCAAAAATGACATGGAAGCAACACAGCAACAGTGCAGAAGCAAAAGCCAGAAGAAAACTAGCCATATTAAGAAAATTGAATGGAACCACATGGGAACCTAGTGAAAGAATCCTCAAGAATGTATATCAGCAAAGTATTCTACCACATTTAGAATATGGCTCAACATCTTGGTGCACAGCATCAAACACTACGCTGCATAATCTAGACAAGGTTCAAAATCAGTCACCACGGATTATCACAGGTGCCATGAGGTCCACACCAATAGTAGAAATGCAGAAAATAGTTTGTGTTCAACCGCTAAAGGAACGTAGAGACACAAAGGTTATGACCATGAGAGAGAAATTCCTTAGCTCTGTAAGCCATCCCCTGAAGGAGAGATTCAATAACTTGGCATTAGGACGGCTTAAAAGAAGTAGCTTCATTCATCAGGCTAAGCGTATGCGTAAGCTGATACCTGACCTTCCAACTGTAGTCGCTCCATTATCATCTGTACCAGAGCATACACCATGGAAAGAAGCAGATTATACACAAATAACTATTCAGACTGAAGTGAAAGGTGTGCAGAATGGTGAGATGCAGAGCAGTCTTGTAAGATCAACAGCCACACTTAGTGTTCTAGATGACAAATATCCATGTGACACCTGGATACGTGTGTATACAGATGGATCTGCACATAATGCCATAAAGAATGGAGGGGCAGGAGCATATATTGAATATCCAAACAACACCATTGACAAGATTTCCATACCCACTGGTAAATACTGCAACAACTTTGATGCAGAAGTTAGGGCAATTATTGCTGCAGTTGAAAAACGATCAGACTCCAGAATTGATACATGTCCTGTAGTAATTCTCACAGATGCAAGATCAGTACTGGAAGCTCTTCAGAGCAACAAACTACCAGACCTTAAGGATGCCTTGTCAAAAATTGGCTTACAACATGGAGTCACTTTGCAATGGATTCCCTCCCACTGTGGGATACCAGGCAATGAGAAAGCTGACCATCTGGCTAAAGAGGGCACTGAAATGGAGCAACCAGACATACCAATCACCTATAATCAGAAGAAAAGCATGATAAAAACCTACAGGAAGCCACAAACACCACCACATGATGACTATCACATGCTAAACAGAAAGGAACAAGTCACCATCTTCCGTCTCCGAACAGGACACAGCCGACTCCGAAGTTTAAGGTTGGTACTACTAATCTATGTACATGTGCCCAGGTGCCCCAAACTGTGGAACATATCCTCCAGAACTGCATCAACTACGAGACACTGAGAAATAATCACTGGCCCAGTGAAACCACTAAAGAAGATAAGCTCTACGGTTCCATACATGAGTTACAAAAAACAGTGAAATTTATCCAAGAGACAGGACTGCAGATATAGACAGACAATGCGAACAAAGAAGAAGAAGAAGAAGAAGATTGATTGATCTTTATTTCCAAAGGGTCAACTCTTCCTGTGCCATTGATCGAATTTTCAATCCTTCCGGTATCCCCGATGCGTGCCAAAGGTCGAAATTTCGATCATGGTTTGTTTCAATAAAAGAACCAGTGTAACATTTAGATTGTACATATTTCCTCCATGTTTCCGGTGACACTTTTCAAAATGGTGAAAGAGTCCTTAGATACAAGTGATGCCAGGCGAGAAAAAGGAAGAGAAACATGGAAAATGTTCAATTTTTGATGATGTATATAGGGGTATGGACATGGCCTGTGACCACCCCACTGCTCTTGAATGTATCCCAAGTAGATCTAGACATACTTAGACGACTGGAGAAGTAGTTAGGAGGTTATTTCAGACATTAATTTAGCGAGAATGCAACGTAGAATCACAATACGAGATCGACAAGTAGATCTAGACATCTCAGATGATAAGTAGTGCAGATCTAGACCTAGCCGATGGTGAGCTGGGCACAGTCATTTTCTAAAAACATGACATTACTTCTTTTTTTCCTAAAAATCTCTGCATTTATGAAATTTTCATACATTTAATTATACTTTGAAACATAGTAAGTACACGGAAGTACATGTAAATACTGTTTTCCATTCCATTTTACAACTATACCCCCTAACATATCAAGACCTGCGCTTTTACTCTGGCAAGTAACTGAACGTCTGCTTTTCTTCCTGTGGCATGGGAAGAGTTAAGAATTAGCTGTGAGGGACTGTCTGATATTCTGCCCTTTATCACTTTATCACACAGCTTTCTCCTGTTCCAGACATTCTACAAATATGCTGTACATATAAAAAACATAATTAACATTTAAAAAACTGACAAAAATAAAATAGAATAAAATATTTACCTTTCACTCTTATCCATGCATTCAGTACAGAAAGTAACTACATATATGTAAAAAAAGTTATTCTCGCAGTCTCACACTAATCAAGCTACTTTTCACTATTATTCAGGAAAAGTAATCAGTTAAATTCAGGGTCTGTAAAGAGTCTAAAACAACATTTAAATTTTTGAATCATGGAAGCATGTAGCCAACACCAAGTAGATACTGGAAAAGTTTGTAGTTGCAGGAAAGAGTATAGCTTATATTTTTTTTAATACAGAATGGGAGGTTATTCCAAAGATGTACAGCTGCATAAGCAAAGCTTTTCTTAAATGAAAGATGACTATGCTAATGTTATGGTATGATTGTCAGGACTAATGAATAAGTGCTGAACAAGACCATGTTCCATCTCTCCCCTTGGTGCTCCTAGTAACAGGTTCTGCCTGGCTAATGGGGTAGGGTTCATTGTAGTCCTTATGGTGGTGGAGTCTCATAAGATGCTAGCTTTTTAAATCCACTTCAAGACTTTAGACTAGTCACTGTAACCCACTCAAAATGTGTTACAGTGCTGGTATTTCAACATCTTTACACCATTGGATAATAAGAACATCCGCCTGGCAGTTCCAGGGAGGTGCAAGAACAAAATGACGTATCTCCTGCCAAGATTAAATTGTGTACAGAATAAGATGGATGAAGCATATTAGAGAAGATGGTCATGGAAAGCTGTTGAAGCTTACATAAAAATAAGTTGGTAATCCTCATAGCTAACTAACAAATCATGAAAGTCTAAGTGAAGTCCAAGCTGTATGGACATTTTATGAGAATTTATTGAAAGTAACATTTGCTACACTTCTGAGTTTGTTTTGTTTCTGTTATTTTAGAGAGGACAGACAAAATCCCCATGCAGTCAATAAAGGCTGTTGTCTCAGAGGCTATCAAAGATCATGAGGAATATCACATAATGGTGAGTATATTCCATCAAAAATCGCAAGGAGTATGTCACATAATGGTGAGAATATTCTGTCAAAGTTCATGAGAAATGTCACGTAATAGTCATCAAATATCATCAAAGATCATTACATAATGGTGAGTACCTCTTATCAAAGATCATTAGAAATACCATATGATGATTCCATTAAAGATCATGAATAATGTCACATAATGGTGAGTATATCCTGTGTAAGATCATGAAGAATATCACATAATGGTGAGTATATCCTGTGTAAGATCATGAATAATATCACATAATGGTGAGTATATCCTGTGTAAGATCATGAAGAATATCACATAATGGTGAGTATATCCTGTGTAAGATCATGAAGAATATCACATAATGGTGAGTATATCCTGTGTAAGATCATGAAGAATATCACATAATGGTGAGTATATCCTGTGTAAGATCATGAAGAATATCACATAATGGTGAGTATATATCCCACCAAAGATTATATATATATATATATATATTATTTTATAATGGGTTGGATATTAACCATCACAGGTGACATAAAAGAGTGGTACAGTAATAGATGTATTTAGGCTGTCATTTGATTCAGGATATGCTCTAATAGACCACATATTTGCTTCTGGCTAATAAAAGAAACAATTCTTTTTGTTATTTGTAAAATTTTGGTGTGACCAAAATTATTAGATTTTTTTTTGCCAGAGTGGGGAAGTGGTTAGCGCATTAGCTCTCTCACAGCATGGACACAAAAAAGAACAAATATATCCATACTACAAAAAACTTAATATTGAAGAAGGTTGGCTTATAAAGAGGATTAAACAGAGAAAACTTAAATATTTTGGACATATTAAATGTCATGATAATTTAGAGAAGACAGTCTTGAAAGAGTACGTAATGGGAAAAAGGAAGAGAGGAAGACTAAGGCGAAGATGGGTGCAAGACTTCGTTGATGATCTGCGAATGGACGCATCAGCAGCAAGCCATCTTGCTTACAACCGAGAGGCCTACAGGAGAGCTGTTAGAAGGCAAAGTTCTGCAAGAGACATGCAAATGACAGACTTACTGTTAATTTAATTTAAACTTTGTCTTTTACATATATCTTGTAACCCTGTTATTTGAGCATAACTTGCCTGTGCTATATGTTGAAACAGGCTTTGGGATGAGGTTGATCACTGCACCCTTCACAAAAAAAAATCTGTTCCTGAACTAAAGCCCTCATTGAGATTATATTCCTGCCAATTTGTTACTGATTCATGGACACTGTCATTAAACTCATCAGCATGCACAGTTACATAGCTTTTTCTGATGTTAAAAATACTTTTAAAAAAAAATCATTTGACCCTGTTGGGACAGTTTTTTTTACAAAATAAATAATCAGCAGATCATGGTTGTCAACTTTCAATGCTTTCAAGCAAAAAAAAAAGTGATCACAAAGGAAAAATCAGAATATCCACATTGCAACCACATTTTAGAAATATTATTTTAGTGATTTCTCTTTAATAAAAAAAGGTCGTTAGAACTTATACACAAAATAAAATTATACTGAAATCTCCACTGGTGATGGTATCATCGTTTTGGCACACTGAGCTGACCAGAATAATGATGCCATCATTGTTTTGGCCATTAAGAGTTAACTTCCACAAATATTTGACATGTATCTTCTTCAAAGCTGAATAAGAGCATGTTGCTAATTCAGTATTTCAACTCCAGTCTTCATTAGATACAATGAACAGAGAAAAATAAGAAAGGTGAAAAGGAAGTTATGGAAATTCCTGACAGTGGATTCTAAACAGGCCAGTTCATTTCAGACCTTGCTTGACTCCATATATCCACATTAAAGATTATTTTTTTAATTAGCAATATATTTTTTTCCTTAATAGCTTTTTGTAGTTTGCTTTAGTCTTGTGTTGCTTATATTTGAATTAATTAAGGATATTAATTTTATTGTAAGTTTATCTCTTGTTTAACTCTTCCCCACAAAGTCTTAGAACACTGATCTCCCATTCGGTCTTTCTGAAACATAATTCTAGCAGGTATAAGTTTGGTTTTTATTTGTTGCTCTTTTGTTCACAAACTTTAACATTTTGTTCTCAGGGTATACAACTTGGTCCAACAGAAGCCTCTCGCTACTGGATCTACTGGGTGCCAGCGCAGTATGTCGAAGCCATCAAGGAAGCTATACTTGGCAAATGGCAGTTCTTTTGACGTGTATCAGAGAAGAAGGCATGTGTGACACTTCTGTGTGTATATTTAATGAGCACCTGTTTTTAATACAGATTGGTTTCAAGTATCCCCTGTTTGCTTTTAATGTCTGTTGAAATTATCCCTAGAGAATCCATTAGTTACTGTGAGAAAACATGTTTTAGCTAGAGAATCCATTAGTTACTCTGAGAAAACGTTCTAGGTATTGAAGAAAATATTTTGAGCTGTTTGGCTTATTTTAGTAATTCACAGTTGGAGAGGGAGGTCATGTTGTTTGATAATCACAGCTAAAATGTCAGTCATACTGTTTGGGAGATGTTGGGGAGAAGATTCATGTGTTTTAGCATGTACAGAGCTGAAAGTCAAGTCATGTAGTTTGCCAGGCAAAGTTAGAATGCTTGTAATTTTGTTAGGAAGAACAATCATATAGTTCGATAAATCGGAGTTAGAAGTCAGTCATACAGTTTGTTAATCATTGCATATAGTTTGGTAATCACTGAGTTGGGGGAAACTAAGCATGTAATTTGCTAGGCAAGGTTGGAAAGTCAAGCTTATAGTTTGGTTAGGGAAGGGCAGTCATATAGTTTGGTAAATCAGAACTGGAAGTCTCACACAGTTTGGTGATCAGTGAGTTGGAGAAACCAAGCAAACAGTTTGGTAATCACTGTTTCAGGGAGACCAAGAATATAGTTTGTTAATTACTGAGTTGGGGAAACTAAGTATAAAGTTTAGTAATCACTGTGTTGGGGGAAACCAAACGCACAGTTTGGAAATCACTGAGTTGGGGAAGTCAAGTATATTGTTTGGTAGAACCAGTGGTGTGAATAGTGAGAAATATTTTGTGATCTGTCGCTCCTTATTTTCATTTTTAAGCTATATTAAGTTTACTAAAATCACTTTCACTGTTTTTAATTTACTACAGTGTGCAAACTTATGATCCAAGCCAGAACATTGGTGTTTGTTTCAGAAGAAGTTAGAAAGGACCATTTTCTTTCCACTCTGGAGTTTTCATATATGCTCCAGCCTCCTTCTCAGTATCTCCATCAGACTTTGCTGACTGACTGACTGATCATCCTTCTGGTGCTGTTAACAAACTGTTTATGTTTCATGATTGAAAGTTTCCTTCATTCTTGACATGGATACTGACCCAGGACTATCAGTTTTGGTTGATGAGCTTCCTATAAAGCATTGGTAATATCTGCTCATTTCAATGTCTATCCATACTCTGTGATTGCTGAATCAGTCAGTTGATATGTCAGGTTCATGTCTGCCCATCCTCTAAGATTGCTGGATCAGTCAGTTGATATGTCAGGTTCAATGCCTGCCCATCCTCTAAGATTGCTGGATCAGTCAGTTGATATGTCAGGTTCAGTGCCTGCCCATCCTCTAAGATTGGCAGATCAGTCAGTTGATATGTCAGGTTCAATGCCTGCCCATCCTGTAAGATTGCTGAATCAGTCAGTTGATATGTCAGGTTCAATGCTTGCCCATCCTCTAAGATTGCTGAATCAGTCAGTTGATATGTCAGGTTCAATGCCTGCCCATCCTCTAAGATTGGCAGATCAGTCAGTTGATATGTCAGGTTCAATGCCTGCCCATCCTCTAAGATTGCTGAATCAGTCAGTTGATATGTCAGGTTCAATGCTTGCCCATCCTCTAAGATTGCTGAATCAGTCAACTGGGCTGCTTTATCATTTCCTTTAACACCTGCATGACTTGATAAAAGATTGGAGATCAGTCCACAGATCTGTCACCTGCAAGATCATGAACAAGTGTTGTCTTGTAGAGCTCACTTTAATGTTTGTATTTTTTTGTTTACCAGCCATGGCTAGTCATGATACACCAAGGAAAAAAGTATTTACGTTGTCAGGTTGTGGCTCATTAAAATCAAGTCATAAATGTTTCCTCTGAGTTTTTATTTACTGAGATACAGCGAGAGAGAATGCCAGATATGAATCTTAAACTTGTAACCAAAAAAAAAAAAAAACATTCAACATTTAACTTTTTGTTTGTTTGTTTGTTCTTGTTTTCTTCATTAGAGTGATATTAGAACATTCACCAGATAGTATTCTACATGTGAAAACCCAGTCTCATCATGTTTCTGTGAGACATCATGTTTCTGTGAGAGCTAGCATGTCCATTTTTATTTAGACTGAATTGTTTCTTGACTTACGAAACAGCTAACCCTAGATATCAGTCATTTCTGAGGTTGTCATGACTGCAGTTGTCAGTCATTTATCTGATTGATGTATTAAAACTTTTTTTTTTTTTTTAACTTGTTTCATAAACCAGTAACTTGGAAATTATTTTTCTGATATTTTTTTTTTAACCACTAAATTTATTATAATTGTAGGACTGACTTCTAAATTTTAATGAGAATTTTGTATCAGTGAGAATATTAACATTTGTAACATTTGAAATGTTGTTATCCTATTTTGTTAGTAATTTTATGTTTAAATCATGAACATGTTTGTGCTTAATAATAACATCACAAGTGATAGCAGTAGGTCGTTGTAAACATGTTCCTTGCTTGTCCTATTCAGGACACTACAATTTTTTTTTTTAAATTTAATTTTTGCCATTTGATTTATGTGCATTGATCTCATTGTTTAAGACATCTTCTTTTGTAGAAAAGATTACCTGGCACTTCCTCAGAGCTGAGGAGGGAAAGGTGACCAGGCATGATGGTAAACACTTTAGTGTGCTTACAGGTCAAGGAAAATGTGGACACTAAAGCCCATATATCACGGAGCTGCCTTTATGGCACAAAAGAGCTATCATTACTTTTTTTTTTTTTAACCCATATTGTGTGCCATTTTAAGTTCCTTCAGAAGAATTCTAAGAAAATTTCTGTGCAGTTTTTTTTTTTTTTTTACAATTAAGTTGTGATTAGATTTTTTTTTCTTTTATGGGCCCTAGAATTCTTGTAAATCAGTTCTCAGTGAGATTTCTGTTGATGGTGTGGTTCAGAGTGCTAGGAGGTGAGAGGACTGCTGCATGAGTGTCCTGATGCTGTCCTGTGTCAGAGAAAAGCTGGGGCTTCAAGAAAACAAGAAATTGTGCTTCATCTGGTGGGACGTGTGGTGACCTGACAGCTGTGATTTGACCTCCTGACATTTTCCTGAAGTTGACATCATCTTCAGCCTATTTTTTTGTTTCCCCAGAAAATATTTTGTGCTCAAACTCACCATAAACTTATAAAATATCTGAACTTGATGCTGAATTTGGAAAATGTTTTTTTATTTTTTTGTATGTGTATGTGTACAAAGTTGTGAAGTCTTTGGTCGAATACAAATATTTGATTTTCCAGGTGACTGAATACAAATCCATTTAAAAATGGAAGAAACAAGACCACTTATTAAAAGCATGAATACGAAAGTGATTTTTCTAATTATTATTAGAAATTTAACACAAAAATTATTTATTTTACATAGTGTAGTGTTGATGCAGATACTTGCAGAGTTAGTAGTTATAAATTGATCATATGTTTCTAGTTTAACACTTCATTTTCGAGTTTAAACTAATCTGACCGAAATATTATTCTGACCACTAGTGGTGGCCAAGCGGACGGAAATATTTGTTGAGACGTCAGTTTTAAAATGTGCATATTTTAAATTTCCTATTTTACTTTCTTCATTATTCTGCCATTTTTCAGTCAAACCTAGTCTTTAGTGCATTTCTGCTGACTGTGCTGATGAGGGTACTTAGCTGTGGATCATTTTTTGTCAGTCTATTTCATCTGATATTTTCAAATTTTTCTGCTCTGGAATCTGATATTTCCTTTTTTTTTTTTTTGATATGTTGCCTGATATTCTTTAATTTTGTTGATCTATCATCTGATATAGAAACTGAAGTTTTAAAAGGAGTAATTTTTTTATGATTTGTCATCTGATATTTCCTACTTTTTCTAATTAACATCTGATTTTTCTTAATTTTTCTGATCTGTCATCTAGTAAGCCTCATCCTTATGTGCATCCACATTTCTTTATTTTTTAGAGTTCTTGTTTATTGTTTGTTCTTCCACTCCAGAGAGGAGTATTACACGGCATTTAACAAAATCTTACCTTCTGTTGCTTTGTTATGTGTTCAAAGGTGAGGGATTTTCTTATTCTGCTGAAGATGTATTTGTCCATTCTTACTTGTCTTTTAATTTCCATTTCACATTCTCCATTTTTCCTGTTACCATATATCCTAGATAGGTTTGGGAAAGGGCAGGACAAGAACCTATGAACCTACAAATCATGTCAAGGAAGTGGAGGTGGATAGGCCACGCTCTGAGGAAACCCGACACCAGCATAGCAAGACAGGCACTGACATGGTATCCTTTAAGGAAATAGAAAATAAGAAAGACCTAGACTTATTTGGAGAAGAGAAATTATGACAGTGCTCAGAGACAAGGGATACACATGGAAGGAAGCAGAGAATAATTCCAAGAACAGGGCCTGTGCTCACAAGGAGTGAAAGATGATGATGATAATGATGATGTATTCTAGATATGTGAAACTGTTCCCATGCTCAGTTTTTATCTATTTATTTTTATATTTACATATGGTTTTTGTTCTTCCTCTCTGATATTTATTTCCTGTCATGACCTTGGCGTCTTTCGTTTATCTGTGTCACAAGAATCTTCAGATGTTCTGGATTTCCTGGTTTTCCTGTTCTTTTTTTTTTTTTTTTTGGTTTGTAATAATCCAACACCTGAAGCTATTAACTGTTCTTCCATTGATTCAAGAGTTTCACTGTGGTTAAAAAAAAAAAATTTTGTTTAAATGTATAAAGATTAAACAAGCAAGGAAACTTGCCACATCCCTGCTTTTACATGCTAGTTGGTGCTGAATAATTCATGTCCGAGTTGTAAATTGCTGCTTTCTAACAGTACAGATTGCTTATAAATCTAATGTCTTTACTACCTGAATTAGTTTTTTACATGCATTCAGTTAGTTTTTTTTTTTGGTACCCTTGGTGTAGTGCATGAACAAATTGTAATGAGGTATGTGTGATTTATTTTTCCAAAAGTGCTGAAGTAATGAAAAGTATGGCAGGTAGACCAGTCTTTAAGAACCTGAAGGTATACTGAAGTTTGGAAGTTTTGGTAGGTATGTGAGATAGTAGAACAAGACAAAACATGAAGGCATTGCTAAGGTTGAAGAATGTTTATTGAGGAGCTGATTAAGGGCTCTGGATATCCAAATATGGAATGTGAAATATTAAAGGGTCTCTGAGTATCCAGAAATGGAATGTGAAATATTAAAAGGGTTTATCATTCGTTCATTCATTCATTTGCATGTCCCTTGTGGAACTTTGCCTCCCCAACAGCATTCCTGTAGGTCTCTTGATTGTGAGCAAGATGGCCTGCTGCTGATGCATCCATTTGCAGATCATCAACAATGTCTTGCAGCCATCTTTGCTTTGGTCTTCTTCTCTTTCTTCTCCTCTCTTTCTTTTTCCCATTATGTACCCTTCCAAGATGGTTTTCTCTAGATTATCATGACGTTTAATGTGTCCAAAATATTTAAGTTTTCTCTCTTTAATCCTCTTTACTAGCCAGCCTTATTCAATATTAAGCTCTTGTGGTATGGATATATTTGTTCTTTTTTTGTGTCCATGATAGTTGAAGAACTCTTCTAATATCATGGACACAAAAAAGGACAAATATATTCATATATGAGTATCCAAATGTGGAATGTGAAATATTAAAGGGTTTGTGACTGTCCAGATGTTGAATGTGAGATACTACAGGGTCTCTGCGTATCTAGAAATGAAATGTGAAATAATAAAATGGTTTCTAAGTATCGAAATATGGAATGTGAAATATTAAAGGGTTTGTGACTATCCAGATGTTGAATGTGAGTCTCTGACCTCTGAATATCCAAATATGGAATGTGAAATATTAAAAATTCTGCGACTACCCAGATATTGAATGTGAAATATTAAAAAGTCTGTGACTACCCAGATATTGAGTGTGAAATATTAACGGATCTCTGAGTATCCAAATATGGAATGTGAAATATTAGAGTAAAAAATCTGCATAAGATGACCAACTATAAAACTCACCCTGAGACAGGGGATGAGCAGTTCCTAACCATGAGAGAAAATTGCACTTATGGCTCAGATGATAATTATAACTAAACTAAAGATTCTTGTTGAATCAAGTTGATCACAAAACTGTCTTACCATGTGTCAGCAGGAACAAAAACAGGCCTTCTCAAGGTCATAATTTCTGTCACGACAAATCAACTTCCTGTGAGTACCTGTTACTCAGCCTTGTTGGCTTAGTGGCTAGGTGGACAGTCTACTAATCAGGTGGTACCAGGTTCAAGTCCCAGCAGTGGGGATTTTTTTGTTTGTTCTGGTACCACCATGCCAAAAAAGGCCCAAAGGTCCACTCAGCTTCTAAAAATGGGTACCGAGAATTCTGGGAAGGTAAATGCGGCCAGGCATGACACAGACCACATCAGACTTTCGTGTGCCTGAAGGTCTTGGAAATATGGGCCTAGTGCTGTGATAAGCATTAATGGCATGGAAACAGGGCTTTTAGCTTTTTATCTGGTACTTGGCACAGATAAATTATCCTTTGTGTTCTGGTTGTCATATAAGACAGATGGATGAGCTAAGTGGTTCACCAAGCTTCACCAAACATCTCTCTGTGGTAGGTTCATGTTAAGCACACTGACCTTCTAAGATTAAATAGTTGCTCATTTTATCAGAATGTAGGTTTGGCACTGATTGTTCACTTGACTTTCGCCTTCTCAGATCTATATGATTTGTCTGGGTTTTTGTCATACGACCTTATCATATCTTATCTTCCACGAGCCTTAAATTGTAAACTTATTTGTTGAAACAATATAAAAACCCCATAATATGAATGTAACATACAGAAGCAACAAAGAACTTAAGAATCTATGAAGGTAAGAAAGCAGATCTTAGATGTTTGCTTTTGGTTTCTTTTATGCTTGTTTGTTAAATAGTTCATGGAAAATCTGTCCAATGTGGACAGCAACTCAGTGCCAGGGCAGACAAGAGACTCACCTGTGCCAGGGCAGACAAGAGACTCATCTGTGCCAGGGCAGACAAAAGACTCATCTGTGCCAGGGCAGACAAGAGACTCACCTGTGCCAGGTCAGACAAGAGACTCATCTGTGCCAGGGCAGACAAGAGACTCATCTGTGCCAGGGCAGATAAGAGACTCACCTGTGCCAGGACAGACAAGAGACTCACCTGTGCCAAGGCAGACAAGAGACTCATCTGTGCCAGGGCAGACAAAAGACTCATCTGTGCCAGGGCAGACAAGAGACTCACCTGTGCCAGGTCAGACAAGAGACTCATCTGTGCCAGGGCAGACAAGAGACTCATCTGTGCCAGGGCAGACAAAAGACTCATCTGTGCCAGGGCAGACAAAAGACTCATCTGAGCCAGGGCAGATAAGAGACTCACCTGTGCCAGGACAGACAAAAGACTCATCTGTGCCAGGGCAGATAAGAGACTCACCTGTGCCAGGACAGACAAGAGACTCACCTGTGCCAAGGCAGACAAGAGACTCATCTGTGCCAGGGCAGACAAAAGACTCATCTGTGCCAGGGCAGACAAGAGACTCACCTGTGCCAGGTCAGACAAGAGACTCATCTGTGCCAGGGCAGACAAGAGACTCATCTGTGCCAGGGCAGACAAAAGACTCATCTGTGCCAGGGCAGACAAAAGACTCATCTGAGCCAGGGCAGATAAGAGACTCACCTGTGCCAGGACAGACAAAAGACTCACCTGTGCCAGGGCAGACAAGAGACTCACCTGTGCCAGGACAGACAAGAGACTCACCTGTGACAGGGCAGACAAGAGACTCATCTGTGCCAGGACAGACAAGAGACTCACCTGTGCCAGGGCAGACAAGAGACTCACTTGTGCCAGGACAGACAAAAGACTCACTACGCCAGGGCAGACAAAAGACTCACTGCATCAGGGCAGATAAGAGACTCACCTGTGCCAGGGCAGACAAAAGACACCTGTGCCAGGGCAGACAAGAGACTCACCTGTGCCAGGGCAGACAAAAGACTAACTGCGCCAGGGCAGACAAGAGACTCACCTGTGACAGGGCAGACAAAAGACTCACATGTGCCAGGGCAGACAAAAGACTCACCTGTGCCAGGGCAGACAAGAGACTCACCTGTGCCAGGGCAGACAAGAGACTCACCTGTGCCAGGGCAGACAGAGACTCACCTGTGCCAGGGCAGACAAAAGACTCACTGCGCCAGGGCAGACAATAGACTCACCTGTGCCAGGGCAGACAAAAGACTCACCTGCGCCAGGGCAGACAAGAGACTCACCTGTGTGTGCTGAGTTTGATCATGTCTTATTCGTAAATATTTCACTGACAAATTGCTTGAGACAAAACAAAGAACTATCAGTGCAATTCATTATTCAAAAAGTGATTAAAGCATAAATTATATTCTCTACAACTATTGTATTCCTTTTTTTTGTTTGTATGAAACAGAATGATTTTATCTGAGACAGATGTTGAATTTGTTGTGAAAGGTGATTTATGATTGTTGAAAATTCAGTTAAAAACACACAAAAACTCAGTGGAAGAAAGTTCTTGGTTCCAAAAACAAAACTCGGTTCAAATCCTCCTCATCCTTCTTCTTCTTCGTCATTAAGGCTCATTGCTGCAGATAAAGTTCGCCTCCATTCTTCTCTATTCCTAATCTCTCTCCAGTTGGTGACACCAGTGTCTTTTATATCCTCTTCTATGTTGTCTTTCCATCTCTGTTTTGGTCCCTTGGTCTTGTTTCCCTCATCTCTTGTGCACACATCATTTTCGTTTGTCTGTTCTCTTCCATTCTTTCTACATCCCCCAGCCAGCGTAGTCTATTCAGTTTCAAGACATTTATAATTCGTTGGGATTTAAATAAGCTGTTCAGTTCAGTGTTCTTTCTACCTCTCCAGTCTCCACTGTTGGTATCCTTTATAGGTCCAAAGATTCTACTTAGGATCTTGTTCAAAGATCTGCCCATGGCTGTTACAAATTCAGTTTAAAAAGATGGTTTTAATTATTTAAAAAAATCGGTTAAAGACCAGGACCTTGACTGTTAAAAACTTAATTTAAGAAAAGCTGGCACATGATTTAAAAATTCAGTTAAAAAAAAGTTAATGATTTTTAAAAACTTGGATGAAATGAGAGATGATGGTCCATGATCCCAGTTTATATATACATGTATGTGTGTATGTGAAATATCATTTATATCATATCTTTGCGAAATGACAATATGTTTATACTTAATTTAAGTACGGTATATTTGTACTTAATGTACTTAAAGTACAGTATGTTTGTACTTAATGTACTTAATTTAAGTACAATATGTTTGTACTTAATGCTCCCAGAAAGTGTCAACGCTTAAAGTTATTTCACTTCTCTCTAGCCCACAAACGCTTCAGTTTTCATCTTTGATGTAGGATCTCTGAACGATGCATGTATTTCCTAGCACCACCAGAAAAACCCAGACAAATAGAAGCGTCGGCGGGCTGGGGCACAACCAGCAACCGCGTCGTTGTAGTAACAGCAGCAGTTCAAGAAGCCGAGCCGGGATGATCGGTTTCATTCTCCCTTTTAATTAACAATGATACCAGTTTTATTGTCGTCAGAACCACACAGAGTACAGTCAGTCGGTCATTTGCATGTCCCTTGCGGAACTCCCCAACAGCTCTCCTTCCGTAAAGATACCAAGAAACCCTAATACCAATATTGTTACTTCAGGAACTTGAAATGGAATTTATTTTCTGGGGCTAAATTCTTTATCCTCACCCATCTACACAAATTAAGTAGAAATATCTGGATCAATATGTTTTCTTCTCTTCCTGATCCCTGCGTTTACATATCACGCCAAGTTCAAGGTTACTTCCGCTTTCTGTAAAGAGCGACAATGGGGCACACAAGATTTGAAAACACGGTTTCTTGGCGGTGACATTGCAAAATGTGTGAGATGCGATAACGAAAAGGGGCCACTCAGTTTCAGTCTATCAGTGTCAATGTTTGTTTATCAGTGTCAAGGTTTGTTTATCAGCGTCAATGTTTGTTTATCAGTGTCAGTGTTTAGAAATAAATAATATGCTGGTGAAAAGAGGTCCGTGCGACTCCGTTTATGGGATCTCTGCCTCCTGCTTCTTCTTCTTCTTCTTCTTCTTCTTCTTGTAACTGAGAGCTGGTGCTCTCTACAGTCGATGCTGTGGAGATGTTGAGGCACAACATCATGTGGGATTGGGAGGGGGTCATGACAGCTATTTTCTTTTTTCAGTCTCTGAATGCAGCTACAAAGCGGGAGGGGGGGGGGATGAGAGTGCATATTTCTTTAGAAGGTTCCATTGTCATTGGGACTCCAGTAATACGGGCCCATTAGCCAGGCAGGGCCTGTTACAGGGATAGCAATAGGGAAGTGGTACAGGGTCTTTGACAGCTAGGTTCGCCAACGCTGACACCAGCATATCCGGTACGGGCCGCTTACTGCCAAAATGGACAGCGTCTCTAGCACGAAAGAGGACATTGTTAAGAGAGGCCAAATTAATAGGCATAAAATCCCTTGATGAGGTTCAAAGACTCGCCGAAAACAGGAAAAATTGGCGAACTACTTTGCGAGCCCTATTTGACGTTTAACGGCCCGGGAAGGATATAAGATAAGAAAGAGAGTCTGTGAGTGCTTAAGGGTTTGACTTCCTCGTTCATTCCTCAGAATGCGTATCGTAGTCCTCCAACACATCCCACCCCCCGAGGATACTTCAAAGAAAAAAACAATCACAGTTTCTCGCTGTCTCATTGTTTGTAGATGGCTAATGTGTTTGTTCCTTGCACTACGTAAAGAAATTTTCAGCTTGTGAAAGTCCCCCCCCGCCATGACAGAGCAGTGCGTCCATAAAAAGTTCACTTTTCTTTATCTTGAAGATAGAACATTACGTTTTGTTTTGTTACAACACTCATGTCAATAATGTGTGTGTATTATTATTGTTGTTTTGTTTTTGATGCTCAAAGCGTCGGTGATGTAAAAATTAGCGTTGTGGCCTTCCAAGCAAGTCGACTGTGTTTAAGTTCTCGACTAACGCAAAGTTGTTTTTTTTTAATAATCAGAAAACGCAGTCACGAAAGACTGAATATTGTGTGACGCTGTTGTTATTGCAATCTATTATGAAAATCAAGCATGAGTGAAGTTATTCGGATAAATAATGTTTTACATGCACTCAAAGAGGCAAACAGCCACCATAATCTGATTTGTTTAATCGTTACTATGTGTTTGTTTTCTGTTCATTACTAAGTCATTCTGTCTTTCTCTTCTATTCATTAATCTGTATTCCCCTTATTTTTTACTTTTAAATTTAGTGTTTTAAAGATAATCAAAATGCTCTAGCGTTTGCTAGTTCATTAATTTGTTGAACGTTTGTCATATGTTTGTCATATGTTGTATGTTTATTTATCGTAAGTCGTTTAATTTGCAGCATCGGGTTTCCCGAAGAGGAAAAGTTCCTAGGACATTTTTGTTCCTAGGAAATGTACGACAATCTTATCCTAATCTCGATACTTGAAATAATACATTACCAAACTCTTTGCCCGCAAGTGCACAGAAACTATTAGCCATAATAAGATGAAGACAGTGGCGTGTTTATGTAGGGACAGGGTGGATGGGTGTCCCACTGAGAGGGAGAAGAAAGGTAGCATCTTCCACTATCCAACCTCTCTTCCACTCCCTACTCCAGTCCCTTGCTTTCTTACGTCTGGTTATGAAATTAATACTTAACACAAGGAACCGTAGTGAGACTTATATTTATTGAAAGAGCAGCAAGGCAACTCTGCCTTATGTTACATTAAAATGGGGCTGAGAGCCATTCTTTGCACTTTAAGGATGATGATGCTGGTCTTGTTCATGACTGGAGTCATGGGCTATTTGAAAGTCTCATAAAACAGCAACGTACGATGTTGAGTAAACTGTGAAGGGACTTACAACAGAAGACGAGATAATGTGTATTATGAAGTTCTTCTTGTGACATATCACAGAAACCAATCTCAGTCTCTTGGACCGGCTTCTCCTGAAGGTTGCAGTATATCACTACTACTACTACTACTACTACTACTACTACTACTACTACTACTACTACTACTACTACTACCACCACCACCACCACCACCACCACTACTACTACTACTACTACTATTACTACTACTACCACCACCACCACCACCACCACCACTACTACTACTACTACTACTACTACTACTACTAAAGGTAAAGGTAAAGGTAATCCTGTCATGCCTTAGATACTACTACTACTACTATGATTATTATTATTTTGTTTCAGTTTTTACTTTTAATAAAGTATTGCACGCTAATCACATTCTGTGACGGTTTGGTCACACGATTATGACGAACAATGTCTTTCATATAACATGACCTACAGGCGAAATTTTTCTTAACTATTTTTTGTTTATGAAGGCGTGTCTTAGATGCAGCTTGAAGCAAAGAAGCGACTCAAATCTTAGAACGATTATTAAGGAAGGTGTGTATTACTATTACCAGACATGTAGTCGCCAAACAACAATATATATATTTTTTAAAATGAAACTTTTGTCATGTATGATTTAAGAGTTTTTCGTGTAATGAAAAAAAAGTTCATGTTCGATTTGTCATATTTATGAGGAAAAGATAAATTAAAACAGCTCATTCGTGTACTAAATGAACCAAGCTCATTCCTGTACCAAATGAACCAGTCTAGAAGTTTATTATGCTAGTAAGCCTCGCCTACTGCCGAAAATTCTGTCCGCGCCTCTGTGCGGTTTCGAAACATCTTCAAGACAAATCTACATTCTGTTGTGAACGAGGGCGCTATCAATGACAAGGGGGCAGTTATCTTGTCAGAGATAAGAGCGATGAGCTCTCTGCAAGGTGGATTGCAGGAAATCGTGTCAACAAAACAAACATGTACGAAACCAGAAACAACAGGTGCTATAAAAGCTGTTGAGTTTTATCACTAAAAGTTTCCTCCTGTAGGAGACAATCATTGCACCATTAGACAAACTGCACGATTAAATATCTGCTTCAATAAACTATTTCAAGAACACAGCCTGAAGACCATAGCTACACGTAAGTAGAGATCTGTATAATACATTAACTTTGTATTGTCTCTACTGGGTATGAATATCAAAATCATCATCAGCTTCGTCACTATCATCTGCATTCTGTGGAGGTAGCCGTCAATAAATTTCCTCTCGCTTTGTCACTTGCTTTGATTGTACTGCTATACAATCTGCCTTTTGTGCTTTTAAAATTTTATCCAGTAATCTATTATTTTCTTTTAAAAAATCATACTTTCCTTGCCATTAAGGCATACTGGGGATACGGTGTGAGGCTCGCATCTCAAAGGCCTTCAGCACATGAAAGTGTGATGTAGTCAGTATCACGCCTGACTGCTGCATTTAGCTTCCCAGATTTCTCTGGTACCCAGTAAAATATGATACCATCAAATCCTCGTCTGTCCTGTATCTTTACTACCAATAAGCTTTTGGTATTGTATTAGGTCTTATGAAATGTTCAGAACACTGTGACTGATATTTTATTACATGGTGGAGATCTGAAAGGGGCTTGGGTATAAAAGTGGTTAGTGTACATACTGCTCTGGGCAGAGGTGCGCTCCACACGAATATCAGTTGCAGGTGAGGAAAGAGTAGATGAGAATTTAGTCGGAAGGGAATATGAGGCAAGTCTGAATTTTTAGTAACAGCCATGAAAAAATGTCACTCTGATGATAGAAGTAGCCTGTCGCTTGAGAACCGCTACATACAGGAACATGGGACACTGGAACCACACGGTTTGAACTCGAAATTCAGGTATACTTAGCCTCTCCTCTCTTCACATTATTCTCTCCCTATTAAGTTCTCATCTTCTCTTTCCTCGCCTGCACTTGATATTCTTGGACAGTCACTACACCGTATTACAAACACTCTAGCCCCAACCACAATAATCTAGAACTCTAATCTAAAACGGCCTTTTGTCAGAATTAATAGGGGGCGAGTGCCATGTTAGTTACTTTACTCGTGCCATCATTTATTTCTCATAACCCAAAGGGAATATTCTAAGAACTATCATAACAGAACCAGGCATAAAAATTGGAGTATACAATATTAACAACTTTCAGTATGCTGACGACACACTACTGGTAGCTGATAACTAACAAGACCTGCAAAATCTCTTGGATAAAGTCGCCAAAGAAAGTGAACAGAAATGCCTTACTTTGAATATCAAAAAGACAGAGAGTATGGTTATATCTAAGAAACGGAATCCATAACATGCAGTATTAAATTAAACGGAACTATTCTAAAGCACGTGCAGAAATTCAAATATATTGGAGCAGTAATAACTTCAGATGGGAAATGCAGAACAGAAATTAGGAACAGAATAGGCCAAGCAAAGACTGCATTTCAGAGAATGAGAAACATATTATCCAACACATCCTTATCAATGAATGTTAGAAAAAGAGTCCTAAAATGCTATATTGACCCTATCTTGTTATACGGAAGTGAATCATTGATAATAGGCAGGTCTGCACAAAAATCATTGGAAGCAACAGAAATGTGGTTTATTAGAAGAATGTTGCGAATCCCATGGACAGCAAAAATAACTAATGAAGAATGTATGAGAAGAGCTGGAGAGACAAAAAATCTTGTCAAAAAAATAAGAGAGAGAGACAATGTACTTTCATGGGACATTCAATGAGAAGAGGGGGCATTGAAAATATTATAACAACAGGAAAAATAGAAGGAAGAAGATCAAGGGGAAGACCAAGAGAAATGATACTAGACAGTCTGACGGGATGGTGTGAGAGGAAATCACCAACTGAACTGATGGCCTGCATGAAGGATCGTGTACTCTGGAGAAGCATAATAGCCAACGCCAGTCGGCACGGCACATGATGTTGATGATGATGATGATGATGGTGGTGGTGATGATGATGACGATGATGATGATGAACCCAAAGGGATATGAATATCATTGGCTAAGAACTCTTGCTGTAGCTTGCTGAGACGGAAATGAAAATATGAAGACTAACATAGTCTCAATGGCATGCCATATGGTTATCTGCCTTACTTTGTTGTGAACTTATACGAATTCCCTGTAACTGCGAGCTGTTGTTCTTTGTAGCCGATGCTTTAGAGATGTTGAGGCACAGCATCGTTTCGGTGTGGGAGCGGGCTATGGCAGCTATTTTTTTCAGTCCCGGAGTACAGCTAAAAAGTAGGAGATGTGCAATGCTTCTTTAGTCCATAGGAACTATGGCGATCCCTGCCCTGTTAGCCAGGCTATGCCTGTTAGTGGTGGTACCACGGAGAGGTGGGACAGGGTCTTGGTCAGCTATGAGTCGCTAACCCTGACGCTGGCATATCAGCTATGGGTCGCTGATTACCTTATAGGGCGACTTCACCCTGTCGTGAAAGGATTAAATAATGTGTCTATGTGTGTTCACTTATGTATAATGGATTCGGATTTCTTGGCGCAAGGGGCAGAGCTGCAGAATTTGCTTTGGATTCTGAATACCTGTCTCGCATCTGCAGCGCTGCTCAGACTTACAATTCTTCCTTAACGACAGCAAGTCTGTCATACAAAGTCTACTTTGTTACAAAATATTGTTTGGCTATGAGATCTCGTATGTATGGATCTCACGAAGTTCATAAAAGGAGAACAACTCATATAACATCCTTACCTGTACCTCAGTATCTCTACTCGTTATTCGCTGCGATAAAGTCACTCAGTCGTACGTAGTTCATGGAAAGAGACAGCGATTGCTATTTCTTATCAACTGTAAGCAGAAACAAATATCTCAGCTAATTCTTTGACTTTTTTTTTTCAGGACTACTACAATGCTAGCCTGGTCGCTGGTTTTATTTGCCTTGGTGACATGTGCCAGTAAGTTGAAATGTTGTAAACATTACCCTCAGAACTAAAACGTGAGAGCAGGTCTGAAATATGTAATGTGTTACTGATAAGAGAACAGAATACTTTTTAAATGAGAGTTTCAAAGCAAAAGTTATTAATTCTTTCACTTCAAAACAACACTGGCAGTGTTGTTATATCTTTTACATCCATGCAAATCAACGCACAGAGCGATATTCAAAGTCTAAATAAATTACAGTAGAAGTATCCCTATTAATTCAACCCACATTTTTAAATTGCAGAGTAACTTCCTTCCAATTTTTTCCTATCAAACTTTCTAGTCAAAATTTATTCTGGCAGAGCATGGAGACTAATTCAGAAATGAAAGAGTTAATAAAAAATACGAATTTCGTAGTGGAAATCAGAATAATTATATTAGTGGCCCTGTACGAATGTCGTAGTGGATATCAGAATAATTATATTAGTGGCCCTGTACGAATTTCCTAGTGGATATCAGAATAATTATATTAGTGGCCCTGTAGGAATTTCCTAGTGGATATCAGAATAATTATATTAGTGGGCCTGTAGGAATTTCCTAGTGGATATCAGAATAATTATATTAGTGGCCCTGTACGAATTCCCTAGTGGATATCAGAATAATTATATTAGTGGGCCTGTAGGAATTTCCTAGTGGATATCAGAATAATTATATTAGTGGCCCTGTACGAATTTCCTAGTGGATATCAGAATAATTATATTAGTGGCCATGTACGAATTTCCTAGTGGATATCAGAATAATTATATTAGTGGCCCTGTACGAATTTCCTAGTGGATATCAGAATAATTATATAAGTGACCCTGTACGAATTTCCTAGTGGATATCAGAATAATTCTGTCACACGGTGCAGGTGCCTTGTCGTGGCCTGACAGCTCGCGTACCCTCACCCCCCCCCCCCCCCCACCAGAGCTATACCGGCGGGAGTTCTACTCCTGGCAGGTCCAACCACGCTGTTAAGTTCTGCCCGGGTAGGAGTCAGACGAAACTTGCACCCTGGTCCTCCAGGTTGAGGTTTGGAGCATAGGGTCAATGACCTCATCTCCGTAGAAAATGATTAGTGTTACAGAACAGATAGAGAAGCCTCGAAACAGGACGGAGAAGAATATCAGAATAATTATACTAGTGCCACTGAACTTGTAATGTTTACTTTTTGGATTGAAAGTAACAGTAATTATTCTTTAATATGAAAAACTTTCCGCGGTTTTAGATACTTTCGCCTGGCATCTTTTAGTGAGCTCTCACGATATTAAACTCAAAACTAATTTAAATGATTGAACGTATGATCGGCTTAAAGCTGTATAAATATTTCTGAAAGCGAAGGAAGCATTGTTGCTGTGAGATAAGGCCTAAACTATGACAATATAATGCAGCTTTTATCACGGATTATAAAGGAAAGAGTCAAATAATGAAAACTTAGCTTCATGTAAAGCATGTTTTTAATCTTTCAGAAATGTCATAAAGTAAACACAAGAAAGCCACTTGACAATAATAAAATCCTTTCTTCTTCTTATGTTTGCTTATACCATTAGCGTCTCACGGAATTTCAGACATCGATCTAGAGCAAGGTGAGAGTACTGGTTAGCTGTCATGTTATGCTTCTTTAGTGTCTTTCACCCCATCTGTCCACTTTTTCCTTGGTCGACCTTGCAACCCTATATCCAGATGTGCGAGTTCCGCTGGTTGCTCTGCTTTCATGCGTATCAAATGACTGAACGACTTAACTCTCGGATTTTGCATGTAGTCTTTGACAGGTGTTGTTCCCACCATTTGTCGAATTATTTCATTTCGCACTTGATCCCTTCTTTTCTTGCTTACCATTAAAAAAAACAAACATTTCATCTCGCATGCAATCTTTCTCTTACGGTATTTAGCGAGTGTCCATGTTTGGCATTGACAACGCAGAATCTGGGTGAATATTGTTTGAAAGGGGTTTTTTTTTGTGGTGTTTATCGAGATATTTTGATGTTTCAGAATTGGTGCGAATTGATAGGTAACATTGTATGCTTTATGAATTCTACGCTAGATTTCTACATTCAGCAATCTGAGAGGCTCCTATCAATTACTTATAAAAAGCATTTCGCCAAAATGTAATTTAACGTCATTGTCCTGTAACATTTTCGTTAACATTCGTTCCAGCGGTAGACGGTTTCCGTACAGTGTGCTACTACACCAACTGGGCACAGTACAGATCTGGCAAAGGACTGTTCTACCCGGAGGACATCAATCCTAATTTATGCACACACCTGATTTACGCATTTGCTAAACCTGTGGGACTGAATATTCAACCTTTTGAGTGGAACGATGACTCCACTCAGTGGAGTGAGGGAATGTGAGTGGAGTTTCCACCAAGTAGTCATCACAGCCACTACTATAATCATTAAATATATCGTCGTGCTCGTTATATTATTCATTAATATCGTCTGTGGCCGGTTCTCTCCCTTCTTTGGCCAGAATGAAGTGGCTACTATTAAGTTTGACCTCTTTAGCCCTTAAAAAAAACAGACTGTTATAGTTTCTTACGAAACTCATTCTGTTGTCTAGTTATCTACTTTCCATAAACCCCTTATCTCCACTGATTTTTTTGTCTGTTGTAATAGTTATCGTTTGATCTTCTGTGACTTTACATTTTTATTTTATTTTATATGCGTCTCAACTATATCATCATCATCATCATCATCATCATCTGTGCAACAAGTCAGGAGTGCTTTATTACTCTACAGATACCATATATATGTGTGTGTATGTATATATCTGCAGATGCCATATATATGTGTGTGTGTATGTATATATATCTCATTCAATGAGTCTTTATCCACTCTTCTCAGTGCCAATTCTTCTTCTTCTTTTACGTTAATTAACTTCGTAAAATTAAGGTTAATAATTTAATAAAGATGTTGTTATTTCATTAACGATCACCACAAGCAATGTCTGTCAGTGTTACATGAATTCATGACAGGATCTGTGTGGATAAGGGGGAGGGAGGGGGAGACGGAGGGGGAGAGGGAGGGGGGAGCAGGTACTACGCTCTGGGACCTGGAGCGTTTTCCCTGTTTTAAGGGCGACCTTGAAGGGCTTCGAGAGGGGAGGGAGCGTGGTTCATGAAAACAGTAAAGAGGAACGGGAGAGAGCGTGATTCATGAAAACAGTAAAGAGGAACGGGAGGGAGCGTGGTTCATGACAACCGTAAAGAGGAACGGGAGGGAGCGTGATTCAGGAAAACAGTAAAGAGGAACGGGAGGGTGCGTAATTCATGAAAACAGTAAAGAGGACCGGGAGGGTGCGTAATTCATGAAAACAGTAAAGAGGAACGGGAGGGTGCGTAACTCATCAAAACAGTAAAGAGGAACGGGAGGGTGCGTGATTCATGAAAACAGTAAAGAGGAACGGGAGGGTGCGTAATTCATGAAAACAGTAAAGAGGAACGGGAGGGGAGGTACTATTGCACCACAAATAGCAAAATTTCTATCGGAGGTTCCGATTTAGGTTACATGTCGCGTATACTTCATTCATTACAGTAAAAACACAAATACGATCAATATTACGGACTAATCTGTTCTCAGATAACTGCACCAGGGAACCGTTAATTTGAACAACTTTCTTCCAGGTACGATCGCGTTATGAAGCTTAAAAGCAAAAACCCTAACCTCAAGATACTCCTGGCTGTTGGAGGCTGGAATATGGCGTCCCAGCCCTTCGTGCCTGTAGTAGAGAGCGCTGCTTCCCGGGCTACATTCGCACAGAACGCAGTTACCTTTCTACGACAGAGGAACTTCGAGGGTCTTGACATGGACTGGGAGTATCCAGGGTCAAGAGGAGGTACCCCAGCAGACAGGGACAAGCTAGTGCTTCTAATGCAGGTACAACTACAGAAATCAATAAGCTACTTGAATATAGCATGCAATGAGATGACCCTAGAAGTTATCCCTGTTATTTGAGAATTTAAGTGCCTTTTATAAACGTTTTGGACTGTTTAAAACCGGGGAACTTAAAAGGTCAGAGATTCTCGTTTTCAGTTCTGCACAGACGTAAAAGAATATCATACATCCCGTGCATCGAATACATTCATATTGTGAAGAGTGACTGACATTCTAGGGGCACTTCCTGCAACTAAAGGTCACTGAAATCTGCTACCCTTCCAACACGATGACTGAGGAGGGGAGGGGGGAGGGGAAGAAATGATCTCGTCTGATAATCTGCGCTTCATCGTTCTAAACTAAACTCATGGCTATCTGAAGTAGTTAGAGTACTCAGCTCTCGCGGCATGACTCTTTGCTCCATCTCTTCCAACTGTAAAACATTGGGCCCCTGGCTCCTTTCAGGAGATTGCGAGGGAAAATTAAACAGACATGAACCTGCCATCACTCCTCAGTAGTTCCCTCTTAGGATCGATGGGAAGTTCCGATAGTGGGAGGGAAAACGAAACCGGCAGGGAATATCAGAAATAAATAAGGGAAAAAACATTTTTGGAAGCGCTAAGGATGTGCTCTTGGAAGCACGGCGTCTGACAGCCTGCAAAATCTGGGGAACCAAAAGTGTGTAATGATGATAGGAAAACATGACTTCTTATACCATGTCCATTACATGTTTCCATTGCATAGCGCAGAGTGTCGTCGTTTCTCCTCTACCCCCCCCCCCCCCCATTATTATATAAGTCAAGAGCCATTAAAGTGCTAGTATCATTCGGCTTAAATTAAGGTTCATGAATTAAGTTTAATGCATAAGGTTTAATTAATCAGTCTGACCAGAATATGTATGGAGGATACACAAAATATAGTAATATATAAAGGAAGAAAGTCTGAATCCTTCTCTATAAGAACTGGTTTAAAACAAGGTGATACATTATCTACAGTACTGTTCAGCCTAGTACTAGAAAAAGCAATTAGAAAAGCGAAAGAAGAAAGAGTACAGAAGAACAAGCTAAAATACTAGAATACGCTGATGACATCGACCTAGTGGGGGAAACTATGCAAGAAGTCATCAGTACCTGCATACACCAGAGAGATGTAGCACTAACAGTGAGCTTGACCATTAACCAAGATAAGACAGAGTATATGAAGATTTCAAGAGACCAGAGGCAGAATGATCCAGATTATATAAATGTTGGAGAGATGATTATTAGGAAAGCAGACAGACAGACAGACAGACAGACAGACAGACAGACAGACAGACACACACACACACACACACACACACACATACATATATATCTAGGCACAACCTTCAACAGAAGCAACACAGTAAGCGAGGAAGTTAAAAGCAGAGTACAGATATGGAATAAAATATACTTTTCCTTGCAACACGTGTTAAAATCCAAAATCCTGTCCTGAAACACCACAATAACAATCTACAAAACTATAATAAGACCAGCCGTCATGTATGGATCAGAAACGTGGAGTACAACAAAGAAAGATGGACAACAATTGCAGATCTTTGAGAATAAGATCATAAGAAGAATCTTTGAGCCGATAAAGGATACCAACAGTGGAGAACGGAAAACTAGAAAGAACACTGAACTGAACAATTTATTTAAATCCCAACGAATTATACATGTTTTGAAACTGAACAGATTACGCTGGCTGGGGCATGTAGAAGGGAACAGACAAACGAAAATGATGTATGCACAAGAGATGAGGGAAACAAGACCAAGGGGTAGACCAAGACAGAGATGGAAAGACAACATAGAAGAGGATATAAAAGAAATTGGTGTCACCAACTGGAGAGAGAAGATTAGGAATAGAGAGAAAGAGGCGAACTATATCTGCAGCATTGAGCCTTAATGCGCTGGAAAGCTGAAGAAGAAGATGAAGAAGAAGAAGAAGAATTAAGTTTAAGTCAAATGAATAATTTATTAGTCGTAAAATGACAGAACTGGCCACCCTCTCTTTTTCTACAGGAATTAAGAACAGCGTTTGAACAGGAAGCCAGAACCTCAGGGAAACCACGCCTTCTTCTGACAGGAGCGTTTCCAGCGGGAAAAGACAACATTGATACTGGATTTGATGTTTTAGATCTATTACAGTAAGTTTTATATGTTTTTTCAACAGTTTGTTGTAGGTTTAACATGTTGTCTCAGGCTCTTTATTACTGGATTATTTGTAATGTTTAACATGTTGTCTCAGGCTTTTTATTAGTGGATTATTTGTAAGGCTTAAGATGTTGTGTCAGGCTCATTATTACTGGATTATTTGCAAAGTTTAGCGTGTTGTCCCAGGTTCTTTATTACTAGGTTATTTGTAAGGTTTCACATGTTGTCTCAGCTCTTTATTACAAGGTTATTTGTAAGGTTTCACATGTTGTCTCAGCTCTTTATTACTAGGTTATTTGTAAGGTTTCACATGTTGTCTCAGCTCTTTATTACTAGGTTATTTGTAAGGTTTCACATGTTGTCTCAGCTCTTTATTACTAGGTTATTTGTAAGGTTTCACATGTTGTCTCAGGCTCTTTATTACTAGATTATTTGTAAGGTTTCACATGTTGTCTCAGGCTCTTTATTATTGGATTATTTGTAAGGTTTAACATACTGTCTCAGGCTCTTTATTACTGGGCTATTTGTATGCTTTTTCACCCTACCTCATACGCTGATGACCCAGCATAATGAGGCCTCTAACGCTTCACCCCCTACGGCATTTGAAATGCTATGGGACTATCTTTCTGTATGCTTTTGCTACTTTTGAGTGTGGTCGGTATGTGCTGTGTTATTTTAGTAACGGTAGTAATTTTTAGTGACGACAGTAGTTATAGTAAGCAGCAGTAGTAGTCAAAGTAAGAACGGTAGTTGTAGTTGTAGTTGTATTATAGATAGCAGCAGTAGTAGCAGCACAAGTTTTAACAATACAGCTATTGCAGGATTTTTCTTTTCATTATCCTCGTGTCTTTTACGAGAGGTTGCACGTATAAAAAAATCTACCACGAACATGGATCTTCATTCCCCCCCCTCTCTCTCTCTCTCTATATATATATATATATATATATATATATATATATATACACACACACACATCTCCTTTAGTTAACAGATCTATTTCTTATCTCATATCCTTCCCGTGCCGTTAGACGTCACATAGGGCTCGCAAAGTAGTTCGCCAATTTTTCCTGTCTTCGGCGAGTCTTTCAACCTCATCAAAGGATTTTATGCCTGTTAATTTGGCCTCTCTTAATAATGTCCTTTTCAGAGTTTCACGCGGTCTGCCTCTTTTTCTTCGGCCTGTTGTGTTCCATTTGATAGCTTGTTTTGGGATTCTCTGATCATTTCTTCTCATCAAGTGACCAACATATGTCCATCTCCTTTTCCTGATCACCCATGAGTGGTTGTTGTTCAGTCATCTGTCTTATCTCTGCATTGTTCTTGAATTCATTCCACTTGATGCCGAGTATTTTCCTTAGGCATTTGTTTTCAAAAGAGTCTAATTTCTTTTCTATTTCTTTAGTTGTTTTCCAGCTTTCGCATGCATAAATGAGGGTGGATATTACATTTGAATTGAATAGTCTTAACTTGGTTTTTGTGGTTATAACTTTTGAATTCCATATGTTCTCAAGATTCTTGAAGATTGATGCTGCTTTTGAAATTCTGATCCTAACTTCCTTTCTAATGTCACCATCCTGGTCTATGTAGCTGCCAAGGTATGCAAATTGATTGACTTCTTCAATATCTGTCCCTTCTATTTATTCAACATTAAATCCCAAATTTTCAACATCTAACATCTGATCTTCTAACATTCAACATCTAATCTTCCAACATCCAACATCTAATCTTCCAACATCCAACATCTGATCTTCCAACATCCAACATCTGATCTTCCAACATCCAACACCTGATCTTTCAAAGTCCTTACACTGTCTTCTGTCAGGGTCATGGACTTCGCTTCCATTATGACCTATGACCTGCACGGCAGCTGGGAGCCTTACACAGGGATCAATGCTCCTTTATTCGCCAACCCAGCCGACACTGGGGACAGCGTATACCTGAACTTGGTAAGTACAATGCCAGTGTTTTTTTTTCTTTTTCCACTTAAGCTGCTGTGTCAGTGACATTTGGTCAGGTGATCGATTACGATGGCAATGATTTCTAACGCTAAGCTGTCCTTGCCAGTGTATCTGGTAATGATTTCTGACACTTAACTGTCCAACATCTGAGAAACAAATAAACGCTTTCAAATGCTACAGAAGAGTTCTTCAAATACCATGGACACAAAAAAGAACAAATATACCCATACTACAAGAACTTAATATTGAAGAAGACTGGCTGTTAAAGAGGATTAAACAGAGAAAACTTAAATATTTTGCACACATTAAACGTCATGATAATTTAGAGAAGACCGTATTGAAGGATGCATAATAGGAAAAAGAAATAGGGGAAGACCAAGGCGAAGATGGATGCAAGACATCGTTGATGATCTGCAAATGGATGCATCAGCAGCGGGGCATCTTGCTTACAACCGAGAGTCCTATATGAGAGCTGTTAAGGAGGCAAAGTTCCGCAAGGGACGTGCAAATGACTGACTGAATCGTCCCTATAAGTGTATCTGATAATTATTTCTAACACTAAGCTGTCCCTGTCAGTTTATCTGGTAATGGTTTCTAATATTAGACTGTCCCTGTCAGTGTATCTAGTAATAGTTTCTAACACTAAACTGTCCTTGTATCTGGTAATGATTTCTAACACTAAGTCAGCGTATCTAGTTATAAAGCATTTAGCTACTGCAGGGAACCTACGCACTCACTGAACATTTGGGTTAGGATGTATTACAGATCGTAGTGTACCAGCTTCACATGCCAAGACAGTGGATTGGAGGCCCGCTAGTTTCGACCTAGCTTTAAATGTAGATACCAAACATGTCTCTGAAAAAGGAAAACATCTGCATGCAGAGCGCGGGATACCTGTGTAAAATACAGTACCATGAAAATGAAATTTTTGCTGGAGTTCACGCCTATAATATCAAATAATAATATTAATAATGTGAAAAATCCATTTGTTAATTAAAAGTAGATATTAACCAGAGTGAAGATATCATTAGACATGAGGAAAATAAAATACGATTAGCCAAGATGAAAATACCATTAGCCACCACGAGAATACCATTGGTCAAGGGAAAGTGATCATAATAATGAGGAAAACACCATTAGCCGCGAGGGGCATATCATTAACCATAAGGAGAATACCGTTTGCCGTTAGGAAAATACCATTAGTCCGGAAGAAAGTATCTCAAGTCAAGAAAAAGATACCACTAACCAGAATGAAGATATCATTAGCCAGAATGAAGATTTCACTAACTAGGATGAAGATATCATTGCTCAGCATGAAGATATCACCAACCACGATCAAGATATTATGATCCAGAATGAAGATATCACTAACGAAGATGAAGATGTCACTGGCAACATTTTTTAAAAAATATCATAACTTCTACCAGTCTTTCAGCTGCAGGCACTGTGGGAGGTGGACACTTCTAAGTAGAATGTATTCTTACAGGAGTCAGTTAAGTATATTTGCCAGTAAGTCAATGTGTAGACTAAACCTCCTTCAGCAATAGCTAAATCCACGAAAGATAAGTGTTTGATTTGCCTCATCGTAAGAAAATATTCACCTGTAAGGAAACATGAATGCAAAGAGTCTTTAAAATTTGTTTAAAGAAACCTTAATATCCAAATTTGAAACAGTAAAGGACCATCGCATCTTGGATTTATCATGAGGTTTTATCCACCTTGTTTTAGCATTGTACATTAATCCCATCGCTCCTGGGTTATTTTCCATGCTACGCAGGAATACATTTTAACTGAAGAAAAATGGAAGAAAGTAACTCAATAATTTAGAAATATTGGTTGGGTTTGAAATGTTCTGCTTTTCGTTTTATTCAGACTTGTCCTAAATGTCGACCAAAGCGTTTGTTCGCATAGATCTACCAAATGCCAGTGTTGTTTTGACGTGAACGATTAATTAAAACTCTTTCCGTGCTTCAAGATACTGAGGTGACCATTCCGTTTTGTGTCTAGAGTGCCAGCGGGTACTACGGTAGCCCACGTTTGTTTCTGTAAGAAACGGTGTAACTTTTTAATTGTACACGTTTTATTTGCGCATGTCCGGTAACCTGTCATAGTTCCGTCCGAAGTGTGCCTAACAACCGAGTGAAAATTTGTGTTTTGATGGAGAAATTTCAATATTTTGTGTGGTTTCTGAGGCATACGGATATGCCCCACGGCCAGACCACTGTTCTTGAACGTGCCCCAAGTAGATTTTGACCTCTAAAACGGACTGAAGAAGTAGTTAGAAGGTTATTTCAGACATTATACTGAGTATGCCACATACTATGACACGACGAGATTGGATGAAGCTACAGGTAGGTCTAGACATCGCCGATGGTAAATATTGCACCTTTAGATCTACCCAATGGTAACTAGGACACAATTATCAGCTAAAATCATCACACTACTACTTTTTTTTCCTAAAAAAACTCTTCATTCTTACTTTTACAACTATTTTGATGCATAATACGTATACTTATAATGTGGAAACACTTTATTACATTCACTTTTACAACTGTACCTCCTATACAGATCAAGACCCGCGCTTTTAATCTGGCACAAACGGAACGTCGGCCATTTTTTCCCTGCGGCACGGAAAGAGTAATGATTTAGTAAATGCATTAAAATGTCTAATTATGACTTTAGCGTGAAAGGAAAGTTATTAACTCGTGATTTACAAAATGAAATAAGTTCTTACAATTGTTTTATTGCACTATGTAACAAGGACTGGGTTGCTCGCTACTACATATCAATGAATGCGCCCAAGGATAAACTAAATATTGGCATCGCCCTATACGGTCGAACATTCACCCTGAACGACCCGAATCGACACGATATAGGATCTCCCGCAAGCCAGCCAGGGGAAGCGGGCCAGTTCACTGGAGAAAAAGGGTTTGTAGCTTATTATGAGGTACGTATTCTGACTTACATTAACTAGATATTGACAATAGCATAAGCAGGCTCAGTGTGTGGTTGGAGGGGCGGGTGGGTGTACAACTGGTGCATCCTTCGAGGACCTAGAGGGTTTTCCCCTGTTTTAAAGTGGACCCTGAAGGTTTTAGAGAGTAGGAAGTAGATGGGCTAGTCAATATGGTAAGCTCGGGGGAGGAGAGGATAGTTTTGCAACGCCTTACAACATTTCCATCCAAGGCTGTGGGTACTAGACCCATGAAAAAAAATTCATCTCATAAGGGCTGCTATTGCGAATTCAATTACTTCATTGATCTTGGTTGTGAAATTGTTTCGAATCTTCTTATCTTGACTCCTACGTATTAACTGTCTTCTTTCTACGGCAGTTTTTTTACTGTCCGACTGGTTATTGCCAGGGTTATGTAGGTCGATGATGTTTCTTTGATACTCAGAAAGATGTGGGTCTGGTTTCATCTTCTGACCATGTCTCGATTTGTAGAAATCCTGGACTGTTTATAATGTTTGTTCATCATCATCATCATCATCATCCAGAACAAAATAGATAAAGAAATATAACGCTGCACCCAAAATGACAACTGCCAACATCTACAGAAAAAAGAGCAAGTGATCGAAAACTAGAAACAAGACACCGGAGACAAGGAAGTCATTTAAATAATAAATTAAGAAAAGGAAACAGTTTAGCTTACCCCCAGAGCTTACCCCCAGTTAGCTTACCCTTAGTTAGCTTACCCCCAGTTAGCTTACCCCTAGTTAGGTTACCCCCAGTAAGCTTACCCCCAGTTAGCTTACCCCTAGTTAGCTTACCCCCAGTTAGCTTACTCCCAGTTAGCTTACCCCTAGTTAGCTTACCCCCAGTTAGCTTACTCCCAGTTAGCTTACCCCTAGTTAGCTTACTCCCAGTTAGCTTACCCCTAGTTAGCTTACTCCCAGTTAGCTTACCCCTAGTTAGCTTACCCCTAGTTAGCTTACCCCCAGTTAGCTTACCCCTAGTTAGCTTACCCCCAGTTAGCTTACCCCTAGTTAGCTTACCCCTAATTAGCTTACCCCCAGTTAGCTTACCCCTAGTTAGCTTACCCCCAGTTAGCTTACCCCTAGTTAGCTTACCCCCAGTTAGCTTACCCCCAGTTAGCTTACCCGCAGTTAGCTTACCCCCAGTTAGCTTACCCCCAGTTAGCTTACCCCTAGTTAGCTTACCCCCAGTTGGCTTACCCCCCAACACTGAATCACCAGAGCACTGGCAGTATTATCTCTGTTAACTTTGCCAAAGTTTAAAATCTTAGATCTCTTTAATTCCTTTTCTCAGGAAGTCCCTGGTCTAAATGTGATAAGCAAGAAGCTAACAGAGGGAAAAAAAAACAAAAGAGAAAGAAGAGAAATGAAAGAGAAAAGTTAGAGAGAAAACACATGGACTGTCGTTATATATATATGAATTTTAATAGCCTGGAGACAGATTACTTGAACAACCTCCCTGTAACTCCCCGCTGGTGGTCTCTGCAGCCGATGCTGCATTGTATCGGTTTGGGAGTGGGTTATGGCAGCTTTTTTTTTCAGTCCCTGAGTACAGCTAAAAAGCAGGGGGTGTGCAATGTTTCTTTAGCAGACTCCACCACCATGCGGACTATGGCGATCCCTGCCCCGTTAGCTAGGCTATCCTTGTTAACAGGGGTGCAAACGGAGAGGTAGGATAGGGTCTTGGTCAGCTATGGTTCGCTAACCCTGACGCTAGCAGATCGGCTATGGTTCACTAACCCTGACGCTAGCATATCAGCTATGGGTCGCTAACCCTGACGCTAGCATATCAGCTATGGGTCGCTAACCCTGACGCTAGCAGATCAGCTATGGGTCGCTCATTGCCTCATCGCACAGCGTCTTCACCTCTCTGGAGACAGATACACAAGGCATTAACTCTGAGGAGAGAATGTAGAAAATTATGGGAAACTTTTACGCTAAACCAGGGTCTCTAAAGGAAACGTTCATGGTAGCGCCAAATTTCTAATATAGGTAAAATTAGACTTATCAAGCCATAGGTACATCTAGTGGATATCTTCCTTCATCTGTCAGTACACGACAGCATCAATCCCAAGCCATCTTTACTTCATCAAAACAAGACATAGTCTTACAGCTACCCATTTCTACTAGCGGGGAAACTGAGAAGACTTCGGATGGGTAATAAACACGAACCTCGTTATTAGAGATCAATACACACTAACCACCGTGATACCCATACGACATGAATTTCTTTGGACTACGAATAAGAAAAATATGTTTATTTATGGAAGAGGATGAGCTGAAAAAACAAAAGTTGAGAAACCCTGAGTTATTTTATATGATTATAAGTAGAAAATAGAGACGCCCGTGAAATAACATACTGTTTAAGAATGCTTAAAGTGCTAAACAGTTATTTAGGGAGTTCTATATTTGTGTTTTTAACACTCATGAACTACTGTTTGAGGAGGATTTTAATCATTAAATGGCAGAACAAGATCAGGAACGAGGAGGTCTGGAAAAGGGCAGGACAAGAACCTATGAACCTACAAATCATTCCCAGGAAATGGGGGTGGATTGGCCACACTGAGAAAACCCGACAACACCAGCATAGCAAGACAGACACTGACGTGGAATCCTCAAGGAAATAGAAAACGAGGAAGACCTAGACTTACGTGGAGAAGAGAAATTATGACAGTGCTCAGGGACAAGGGATACACATGGAAGGAAGCAGAGAATAATTCCAAGAACAGGGATGACTAGAGAACCTTTATCTGTGGCCTATGCTCTCAAGGGAGCGAAAGGCGATGATGATGATGATATTTAGCCGATTCCCTTTAACGATAGATTGTTCGAGTGTCAAAAAGAGCATTATCATCGCCAGGGTTTTCCTATAGTCTATTATTAGTAGCTTTAAATTTAGTCCAAAGAAATCCGCAGGGACTTTGCAATCTGGAGAGACTTCTGCTTGTTTAGTTTTATGTTACATATATTTTGTAAAACATAACGGCTTTAAACATTCCAAAACGTAAGTGCTTTAGGCATTCTAAAATTTAAGACCCTTAGACATTCTAAAATTCATGGGTTAAATCTAAAATCACATAAACTACACAAAAGCTTTAGAAAACATATAAACTACATTTTAAAAACATAAAAGCTTTAGAAAACATATAAACTTTATTCTAAAAACACAGAAAAATAAAGGTAATCCTGTCATGTCTTAGAGGCACATTGAGGTATGGTGTTAGTGCCCAATGAAAGAAAGGTTGAAGATACTTACCAAAGAGAAAGCAACAACTTGAAGAAAGAAATAAAGGTTGAAGATACGTACAAAGAAGAAAGCAACAATTTGAAGAAAGAAATAAAAGTTGCAGATACTTACCAAGAAGAAAGCAACAACTTGAAGAAAGGAAGAAAGGCTGCAGATACTTACCAAGAAGAAAGCAACAACCTGAAGAAAGAAATAAAGGAAGAAAAAAAAAAGAAAATAATTTCAGAAAGGAATCTTTGAAAAGTGAGATCTTGACTGCTGTTCAGATCTACAAAAACTGATCACTGGTCAATGATGCAAGAAGCGCAGATAATGAAGATTTTATATTATTTTACCCAGACAAGTATCAGACACGTAAATCTGTGATCATTAATTTGTTTCTTCTGACGTTTCTCTATCACCTGACAGGTGTGTGACCTAATTCATTCAGGAGCGCTTGTGGTTGATGTACCTTCTCAGCGGAACAGGTACCTTGTTAAAGGCAACCAGTGGGTGGGGTATGACGACGTGCAGAGCGTTACAGAAAAGGTTCGTACAAACACTTCCGCTGTCTTTGTTGCTGCTTATGTGCAGTCTCAGTCAAGGTGCCAAATAGAAGCTTTAGCCTGCGGAGAAATATGTATAAAAGAATCATTCTAGACTGGCTGGGAAAATCGGCAATTTCTTTTTGTTTCCTGGGTCTCTATTTCTTTCAGGTTTAGAATAGGACATTTCAGATTACAAGCTAGTCTATATTGCTTCAAATGTACCAAAACCACAGCCCACATTTTCAAAATCATCTCTTGTCTTGTCTTGTCTTGTCTTCTTCCTCATATACCTTTCGGTGTTGAGGGGACAAGTAGGCGTCTCGATAGGGCTCGGCGATTTACTTCATATAATGGGATATTTAATGCTTTTGTAATTTTCTCTCCCTATCTCTTGCATGGACGAGCTCTTCCTCTGTTAACTACAAATCTTAGTGTGAATGTTTGGTTTCTGTGATATACTGCCTGGTGGTAATCGTGTAACTGGATATAGTGTAATACTGGTGTTACTCTACGCTTTATCCTAATGCTGTCATTTCTTATTTGGTGTCTTCTGGTCACATTTGATATTCTCCTTAAACATCTTATTTCTGCCGTGATTTTTCTTTTGTTCTTGGCTGTTAGTATCCATGTTTGACATTGACAGCATAGAGTTGGGAGGAAAATTGCGTTGTACAGTGTCCTTTTTGTTTCTTTTGTGATGTATTTGTTTTTTTTCAGTAAAGGAGTCATTTGTCCAATGACTTGATTTGCTTTATTGCATTTGTTCTCAATCTCAGCGTCAGCTGTCCCTGAGGATGATATTATGTTACCTAGATATTTGAAATGTTTCACTTGTTTCAAAGGCTGATTGTCTAGGAGGATCTTTGTTTGGATTTCTTCTCTCGCTGTGGTCATGACTTCTGTTTTTTTCAGCACTGATCTTCATGTTGTGGCTTTGACATGCCCTTGCTAAATTATCCATGTTCTGCTGTAGGTCTTTTTCTGATGTGGCTATAAGTGCTTGATTGTCAGCAAAAAGGACTTCGTTTATGGTCCTCCTACTGGGTATGTTTTGAAAATAAAAATAGTGAACAATGATAAGTAAAAGATGAGATGATCTACGCTAAGCAAGTAATGAGGGAAAGGAGAGAGAGAGAGAGAGAGAGAGAGAGAGAGAGAGAGAGAGAGAGAGAGAGAGAGAATAGCATTAAAACAACCTATTCTAGAGCGAATAGTAACTATTACCGAAGTATGAAATCAGATGTGACTGGACTTCTATGACAAAATGATTCAGGTAGTTCCCTGTCTACGATAGATGTTGTTAGGGAAAAGAAGTTCATGTGGATGTGGCAAAGTACCTATTCTATACTGAATTCTCTCCAGGCATGTTACATTAAACAGCACGGATTTGGGGGCGTCATGTTCTGGGCTCCTGACCTCGATGACTTCTCAGGCCAGACGTGCAAACAAGGAACGTACCCACTCATTACGGCCGTCATCACAGAGCTCCAGAACCCTTCATTCAACAATTGTCCCACGTGAGTTCCTGTATACCATGGTTTTGTTGCCGCGAGAAAACTTTCTGTTGGCTTTTGGTATTATTATTATTATGAGTAGTAGTAGTAGTAGTAGTAGTAGTAGTAGTATTAGTAGTAGTTTTTGTTGTACTAGTAGTAGTTGTAGTAGTAGTAGTGGTAGTAGTAGTTGTAGTGGTAGTGGTAGTAACAGTAGTAGTTGTAGTAGTAGTAGTAGTAGTAGTAGTAGGGATAGTTGTAGAAGTAGTATTAGTAATAGTAACAATAGTAGTAGTACTAGTAGTATTAGTAGTAGAAGTAGTAGTAGTAGCAGCAGCAGTAGTATTAGGAGTTGTATTAATAGTAGTATAGGTATTATTATTACTAGTAGTAGTAGTAGTAGTAATAGTATTATCAGTTGTAGTAACAGTAGTAGTAGTTGTAGTAGTAGTAGTAGTAGGGATAGTTGTAGAAGCAGTATTAGTAATAGTAACAATAGTAGTAGTACTAGTAGTATTAGTAGTAGAAGTAGTAGTAGTAGCAGCAGCAGTAGTATTAGGAGTTGTATTAATATTAGTATAGGTATTATTATTACTATTATTATTATTATTATTATTAGTAGTAGTAGTAGTAGTAGTAATAGTATTATTAGTCGTAGTAGTAGTAGTAGCAATAGTAGTAGTAGTAGTAATAGTAGAAGCTGTAAAAATATTTGCAGAGAACCTCTCACTACACAGTTGTGTTATGCAAGGTCTTACTGTTCACATTTTCTGTTGGTTTTGAAGACTTTTTCAGGTCTTAAATGTTTTCTTGTTGACTTTCGTAGATGTGTTACTGCTTGTGGTTTTGTGTGTGTCTCTTGGTTTTGTTTGCATTTATTTTTGCTGCTTTTGTCGACGCAACAAAACTGCTACAGATTGAAATTAGAAATATTGCACAACACGTTTTAGTGAAAAATGTATTCCAAGTTCATTCTTAACAGTTTTTGATCGCAATGCTCGTAAAATGTCATTACTTATAAACAGGGCTATCGGGAGGGGGGGGGGCCGAGGGTCAGCTGGTGTATTCCTTCAAGGCTCGGAGAGCTTGGGGGCCCCGGAATGAATGAAAAAATAAGCAGAGGAGGTGCAAGAGTTTCTTCCGGCATACAGAATTTCTCACACAGGCTCCGCTTGTTACATCTGTCACTTGTGAATATCCCTCAGTTGCGAACATCTCTCACTTGCGAACATCTCTCACTTGCGAACATCTCTCACTTGTGAACATCTCTCACTTGCGAACATCTCTCACTTGCGAACATCTCTCACTTGCGAACATCCCTCAGTTGTGAACATCCTGTAAGCAAACTGCCCTCTCTCCAGACTCGTCCACAAGGTGGCGGATGGCAGGAACACTCTAAAAAAATGTTTGCAGTCAACATCCAACCAACCAACTCGATCCAGCAACATCCAACCAACGAACTCGATCCAGCACAGGTTTAGTGGGACCAGAGTGAGTACTGGAAAATGATGACGTTTTGGATTTTTAGTCCTAAAAAGTGAACGGTCATTATTTTCATCTACTCGCTTCATAGAACTGGAAAGTGTTAAATGACTTCCTCGGGCTGTTTCAACACATGGGAAAATTTCAGACATTGAATTCTAATCCTTAAATATATAATTCAGTATTAAACACAAGTAGTACAAGTCACCAGTCGTGAAGCTCTGAACTCAGAAAACCCCAAAATAACGCATTAAATCTGTATGTAGAAAAGTTCACATAAAAAAAGGCTGATTGCAAAAGATCGGATACTTGGACCAGTCCCAAGTGATAACAAAAAATGGGGAAGTACATTAGTGGCGTGGTAAAGTAATTTTCTGTTTAGCTGGCTGCAATGTGATACTTGACACGTTTATGCATATATATCTTACATATCTAATATAACTCTGCTTTGCTTACACGGTCAGGATGACTGAAGCAAAACTGTTTAAATAATTTAGTATTTAGTGGGGAAAATGGCGAACGCAGGCCTTATCGGGTCACGAAGCAACAACGTGATTCTATAAACCCGCAGACAAGTCAGACGACGAAATGTTAGTTGGTTGCCTTGCGTTGTCTGTACAAATTTGACTGCGGAAATGAGATTCGTCACGGGCTTTGCTATGTTCATTATGACAGTATTATTCCACATCAACTCTACATTATCTACCAAGTAATACACTTGAAAGAAAGGGTGTTTTTTTGTGTGTGTGTACTACACAGCTAAACTTGGAGATATGATTCGGTACAGACAGCAGTAGAAGTGTTTAGATGTGGGCTGAATTCGGTCGAGTAGTTATAGGAACTAAATTACTACAAGAACTTACTATTGAAGAAGGTTGGCTAGTAAAGAAGATTAAACAGAGAAAGTTCCGCAAGGGACATGCAAATGACTGACCGAGTTATAGGAACAGCAGCTAACTTCTGACTTATCTCTCCGTGTTCTTATGACTATGTCCACACAGGAAAAAAGAAAATAAGTTCTTACCTGCAGCCTGTTTGAAGAACATCCTGTCTAGAACACGAGGGCCCCGAAAGATAAAACTGGTGACCTTTTGTCACAGTTCAAAAATATTTTTAAGAAACGCATTTCAGTTGAAGAGATTAACATATTAACCCTTTGCAATTGAGGATTTAAACCCAGTATCCCTTTCTTGTGGATATTTTAAACAAATGATCACGTGAACACATGCCGTGGAAGAAAGTATAGCTGTTTCCATTCGCTGGCATGGGTGCGAATTGCGGCAGGTCAAGGGTTTTGCTGGGACTAAAATTAAAAACTCTGGTTGCTCACACCGCGATGACTGCCAGAGGTAACCGGCCATTAATTCATCAACATTGAAGTATCCCATTCTGCTTCTCTCTCTCTCTTTCTCTCACTCTTTCTCTCTCTCTTTCTCTCTCTCTTTCTCTCACTCTCTCTCTCTTTCTCTTTCTCTCTCTCTCTCACTCTTTCTCTCTTTCTCTCTCTCTTTCTGTCTCTCTTTCTCTCTCACTCTCTCTCCCCCCATCTCTCTCTCTCTTTCTCTCTCTCTTTCTGTCTCTCTCTCTCTTTCTGTCTCTCTCTCTTTCTGTCTCTCTTTCTCTCTCACTCTCTCTCCCCCCATCTCTCTCTCTCTCTCTCTCCCCCACCCTTCCCCCAACCGCAGCTATATTTTTTCTCAGTCTCTGAATGGAGGTAAAACACTGGAAAAGATGGGGGGGGGGGTGCAATACACCTTTACCAGACTCCACTGACCTGGGACTAGCAATCTCTGCCTCGTTAACCAGGTTAGGCCTGCTACGGTGCTTATCAACGGAGAGTTGGGACAGGCTCTCTGTTGGCTGTGGTTCGCGAACTCTGATGCCAGCATGTCAGTTATGTGTTGCTGAGTGCCAAATTGGACAGAGACTTCCCACCCTCCACCCCCCCCCCCCCCCAGTCGTCATCCTCCATTGGAAGTACTACTACCCGTGCTAAAGAATCAATAACACACAATAATTAGTGTATAGGTATACAAGTAAAGCTGTGATACTAAAATGTATAAACTAGGAAAAAAGTAGGACCAGCTTTATTATCTAACGATAACACGCTTGGGACATTTTGGCGCGAGCTTTTGTTAAACAAAAACAAACAGGACGAAGAATCAGAGAGAGAGAGAGAGAGAGAGAGAGAGAGAGAGAGGAGACAAAGTACATATTCACATTAATTTAATGGTAACAGAACAATAAAAATGGAAAAATTAATAAAAAAAAGGAAAAAGGACTTATCTCAGCCTCTGGATCAACACAGCACCAAACCGCCGGTATGTCCTCGATAGAAGCATAAACAAGAAGCGACGGTAACATTGGAAACCAAAAAGAGTCAACGTCCATTGGTCTTATTGGATTGATGGTCGTGGGCTTTTTCTCTGCTGCTGTCGCCTGCCCTGTTTCTCAAGCTTCTCCAGGTGCTGCGGAGTTAGTGGACCGTGCTGAAATCCTCCCTCAATGAAAGATGAAGAAATATCTACAGACTAGTCCCGAATGAAGTAGTGATAACCCTTTAACTCTTTTTTTTTCACATTAAAAAAACCATGCTTTTATCAGGAACATCCTGTTGGGAATATAAAACCTGTTTCCTAAAGTTCGGAAGAAATAAAAAGAGGATTTTCAAACAGCCAAGCATTTCTGGGTGAAGAATTCATCCACCTTCACAGTTATGACAAGGAAGTTTTAAAGTTTTTGTTTTGTTTTGTTTTGTTTTTAAGTGTCTAAGACTCAGTGAGTGATCTGTCAAGACCCTCTGTGTGCGACTTTGAAAAACTCATAAGAGTGATGTTTGTCGCTGTCATCATATGGCACTTTTGTGCGTGCGTGTGTGTTTCTTTTTTCTATCAAATTCTTTATTTGTTCTTCCAAAACGAGGATTTGTGTAATAAAAGTTAGGTATTTTTTATATGTTCTGTCTCTCTAGTGGAGACTCATGCAGCAGTCTCTCTCTCTCTCTCTCACTCACTCTCTTCCGTACTTCCTCTCTCCCGTACTCCCTCTCTCTCTCACTCTCTTCCTTACTCCCTCTCTCTCTCACGCTCTCCCGTACTTCCCCCCTCTCTCTCGCTTTCTCCCGTACCTCTCACTCCCACCCGTACTTCCCCCCTCTCTCTCTCTCGCTTTCTCCCGTACCTCTCACTCCCCCCGTACTCCCCCCCCCCGCTCTCTCTCTCGCTTTCTCCCGTACCTCTCACTCTCTCCCGTACTCCCTCACTCTCACTCTCTCCCGTACTTCTTCTCACTCTCTCCCGTACTCCCTCACTCTCACTCTCTCCCGTACTCCCTCACTCTCACTCTCTCCCGTACTTCTTCTCACTCTCACTCTCTTCCGTACTTCTTCTCACTCTCACTCTCTCCCGTACTTCTTCTCACTCTCACTCTCTCCCATACTTCCTCTCTCTTTCACTCTCTCTCATACTTCTTCTCACTCTCACTCTCTCCCGTACTTCTTCTCACTCTCACTCTCTCCCGTACTTCTTCTCACTCTCACTCTCTCCCATACTTCCTCTCTCTTTCACTCTCTCTCGTACTTCTTCTCACCCTCACTCTCTCCCATACTTCCTCTCCCTTTCACTCTCTCTCGTACTTCTTCTCACTCTCACTCTCTCTCTCATACTTCCTCTCTCCTTCACTCTCTCTCGTACTTCTTCTCACTCTCACTCTCTCCCATACTTCCTCTCTCTTTCACTCTCTCTCGTATTTCCTCTATTTGTGTGTGTGTGTGTGTATGTACATGTGTGTGTGCGCGCTATCTTGTTAGATCAATTACCTCTTATGTAGTTCATTATCCTATATTTGTGAATGTAATATTTTCATCTTGCATTCTTAGGTTTTTTTTTGTAATCTGTATACTTATATTTCACATGTCTTATATATATATATAAAGGTCCCATGTAGTAGTGAGCTAGCGGGTGCTGGTTTGGGTGTTTGATGATGCGACCTACGTGGCTGATTCTGAGTGCTTGTATTTTTGTCTGTATGTCCTGTAAGGAAAATCCCTCCGTGTAGTTTGTCCTGTATGAGAGTCTTATGTTGTATGCTGTGTGTGGTGTTTGTGAAGATGAAGTGTCTGATTTGTTTGTTGATTTCCAGGATTGTCTGTTGTGGAGGATGTGGTACTGTAGATGTGTACAACATTTTTGGAATGATTTATGTGTTTACTATGGTGCTTCTACTAAACAATTATGCTGTTTTGTATGTGTATCTTTATGACATGTTATGTGATTTTTGTTATGAGGCTGTCCCATGTGGGTTTGTGTGTTTTGTTTGGGTGTGATGGGAATGTGATGCCGCACAGTTTGGTGGTGTTTGTGTGCAGGAGGCGAAAAGGCAAACCCCTTTTGTCTCGCCATTTGCCTATGTCCATAATCACTGATTTCTGCATGTTGAGTTTGGCTCCGCTACCTTTACCAAACTCTGTGAAAGAGTCTAAGATGTGAGTCTAAGGTCTGTCTGTTGGTGGGAAGAAGATAGTGTCCTCTGTGAACGCAAGCAACTTCCTCTTTCCCCTACCGGGTATGAATGTTCCTTGGATTATTCAGCCCTGTCTGATCTTCTCTAGAAGTGGTTCTAGAGTGAGTACGTACAGTACAAGGGGACAGTCCTGACTCACAGATCTAGTTAGCCTGAAAGTCTCTGTAAGCGTGTGGTTTACTAAGACTTTGCTCTCAGGCTTGGAATAGAGAATGTGGATCCATTCTTTCAAGTAATTCGCTACGTTGCAATGGAGCATTACTGGTGTGACACTCTGTCAAAAGCTTTCTCTTGATCTAAAAAAAGGACTGAGGACTGACAGTGTTTCTGATGTGTGCAGTGTATGATGTCTCGAGTGAAGAATGTGTGTTGATGTATGTTACTTGATTACTTATGGTCGCATCGCTTTCAGCCCGATTTTCCCTAAATGTAAGGGAATATAAATCACAAAAAATCGGTCCCGTGAAAAGGAGACAACATAAGAGGTCCACGTCTTACACCCCAAACCCAGGCGATCCTCTCCTGGTTGTGCAACCTTCTGGAAACACCACGTCCTTTCCCCTTTATCTGTTCGACTTTCTTACAAGTTCAGACGAATGTGAATCCTCGCAACAGAAAATAATTTCAACTATAAATGCTGTTTCAAAGAGAAACAGGGCAGGGGGCGAAACTACAGTGGAGCCACTGAAAGAAGGACTTCATTCAGCCCCGGGGTAAAGCCAACAACCCGGAAGTTATTGATTTCAGCTCCAGGTGGTAAATTGATATTACCTTTTCACTCTTTTATCCACAGACCAAGCAACATTTCTCAGGTAATCACCCCGGGCCCGGGTATAACCGGCACACATCAGCCAGTTTCAGGTGAGCAGCATTAAGTAACTGTGACCGCCTAAAATACATGACAGTTCAATGGGAACAATCAAATTCTATACTTACCTGGCACGGAAGGTTACCATGAAATAAATAAATAAAAAGGTGGTCTTTCTACCCAGGTTAAGTAGAATTTAATCTACAAACCCTCACCACAAACGTGGTAAAGTTATCTAGCGAGCCCATGCGGGCAATAAAAAAAAAAAACTGTGACCGCCAGGGTTTTCATTTTGCTTTAAATACACACCCGTATCTGCATCATGTTCTCAGGTAGGAATGGCCAAATGTGTTTCCAATAGGATGAAAAAAAAAAGTTGTTAACTCTGAACATACATTATAGCAACTGCAGCTCAGAGTCAGCAAATGCGATATATACTCCATCTTGCTGTATGGTGCAGAAGCATGGATGAATAAGTTGAAGAGACGATTAAGGTTCTTGAGTTGACGAGTATATGGGAAAATATGGCAAATTTCGTGGACAAAAAATAAATATATGGAAGAATAATGCAAATTTCATGGACAAAAAGTAAATATATAGAAGAATAATGCAAATTTCATGGACAAAAAGTAAAAATATGGAAGAATAATGCAAATTTCGTGGACAGAAAAGTAAGTATTAAATCGAATGAAATTAAAAGGGAAGAAATAAGAACCCGACGGTTGAAATATTTATGACACATCAAGAGGCATATTAAAGACAGCAAAAACATGCACAAACGAATTAATGAACTCACAGGCAGGAAAACAAAATATACCACAGGATGCCTGAAATCGAAAGAAGGTAAAATGTTAATGGGAAAAGAAGACATTGTGGACAGATGGACAGAGTATATCGGTGAGCTATATGGAGGAGAAAGACCAGAATTAACACCAGATACTGAAAACTGTGAGGGACCACCAATACTTGAAGATGAAATCATAGATGCCATCAAACACATGAAGAAAGGAAAAGCGACTGGGCCTGATAATATAACAATAGAAGAAATAGAGGCACTAGAGGAGACAGGAATAAAATTAATAACCAAGTTACTGAATGACATTTACAACAGTGGTTATATTCCCAGTGACCTGATTAAATCCACGTTTATAGCACTACCAAAGAAACCAGGTGCAAAGGAATGTGACGACCACCGGACTATCAGCCTCTCATGTCACATAACGAAGCTACTTCTGAGAATCATTATGAGAAGAACAAGGAAAAAGATAAAAATGGAAATAGCAGATGAACAGTTTGGATTTGTTGAAGGAAAGGGAACACACAATGCCATTTATGCTTTACGAACACTAACAGAAAGAGCTTTAGAAGTACAGAAAGATCTCTACTTATGCTTCATTGATTACACCAAGGCATTTGACAAGGTGAAACATAATGAAATTATTAAAATGCTTGAAGACATCAATATAGACGGCAAAGACCTGAGGATTGTAAAACATCTATACTGGCAGCAAGAAGCAGCAATTCGAGTTGAAAATAGAATTGGAAAATATCAACCTATAAAACAAGGGGTGCGACAAGGATGTGTACTATCTCCAGACCTTTTTTCTCTGTATAGCGAGAATATTCTAAGAACAATCATCACAGAACCAGGCATAAAAATTGGAGGATACAATATTAACAACCTTCGGTATGCTGACGACACAGTACTGATAGCGGAGAACCAACAAGACCTGCAAAATCTCTTGGATAGAGTCGCCAAAGAAAGTGAACAGAAAGGCCTTACTTTGAAAATCAAAAAGACAGAGACTATGGTTATATCTAAGAAACAGAATCCACCAGCATGCAGTATTAAATTAAACGGAACTGTTCTAAAGCAGGTGCAGAAATTCAAATATCTTGGAGCAGTAATAACTTCAGATGGGAAATGCAGAACAGAAATTAGGAACAGGATAGGCCAAGCAAAGACTGCATTTCAGAGAATGAGAAACATATTGACCAACACATTCTTATCAATGAATGTTAGAAAACGAGTCCTAAAATGCTATATTGAACCTATGGAAGTGAATCATGGACAATAGGCAAGTCTGCACAAAAATCATTGGAAGCAGCAGAAATGTGGTTTATTAGAAGAATGTTGCGAATCCCCTGGACAGCAAAAATAACTAATGAAGAATGTAGGAGAAGAGCTGGAGAGACAAAAAACTTTGTCAAAAAGATAAGAGAGAGACAATGTACTTTCATAGGACATGCAATGAGAAGAGGGGGCATTGAAAATATTATAACAACAGGAAAAATAGAAGGAAGAAGATCAAGAGGAAGACCAAGAGAAATGATACTGGACAGTCTGACGGGATGGTGTGAGAGGAGATCACCAACTGAGCTGATGGCCTGCATGAAGGATCGCGTACTCTGGAGAAGCAAAATAGCCAACGCCAGTCGGCACGGCACATGATGATGATGACATCAAGAGGCATAATACAATATTGAAATGCGCACTTGAAGGAAACGTCGAAGGGAAAAGAGTAAATGATCGACAAAGAATGAGACTGGAGGACAACATAAAGAGACGGTCGGGATTCAGCTTGGGCTGGTGAAACGTGAAGACAAGAAACCGAGAAAACTGGAGGACCTTTGCAGGCAAACTTCACGGGGAAGAAGATGATGATGTTTAAAGCACTTCGCGAATTATGGTTATTTAAAAAAGGCTGACATCACCAGGATATTTTAGGAAAAAAAGAACAGGTAGGGTAAGCAAGCTTTGTGGAGAAATGTAAGCATATCAGAGTTACATACAAGAATGGCGGGTTGCTTCTTCATAGAGGGAGCATTCAAGTGTTGTATGTTAAAATGACATACATACAAAAACGAGGAAGTTGTATTCCAAAGAGCTTTCAAATAAAATCGCACTTAGTCCCCGTGTCAGTATTTGTTGTATCTGATAATCCCTGTGAGAATCGGCTACGAGTGTAAAGAATAAGAAGCAGTTTTCAAGTATGAGACACGTATTTTCAAGCAGCCTTTATGTTCTAATGCAGCGTTGCCTTCAAACTATCTCTTTCATGCTTCTTTACGCAAATCTATTTGCCTTGGACGAAATCTTTGAATTAATTCTCCTGCATTGCAGTAATAGTTGACTATACTCCTTTGAGCAGAGAATATTTTTCGGTAGATCTGAGTGTTACAAAAATGTTTAGTTTATTATTTATTAAAATACATTATATATATATATATATAACTTTTCTCACAACCGAGGAGGAGGGGGGGGGGGGAAGGGGAAATGTCTGGTGCAAAGCCGATATTCACTTTCTCTTCTTATATGACGATATTGGTTTTCTTATGAACTCCTCACCACACACATCGCCTCTGTAAATGAAGAAAGCTTTAGGGCCGCGGAAAGAAATTTTCTTCATCGCTACAAACCCTCCCCTCTCCCCCTTCACCCGTTACCAGTCACTTATCTGTTTATCTATTTTCATTCACTACCCCACCGCACCCCCGGAGCATTCCGGGCCCATATTTAAAACAGACAGAACCCTCCGGGGCTCATGAGCGATACACTGGGGCTGGAGCACACACTCATAGATCTACATGAGCGATACACTGGGGATGGAGCACACTCTCATATATCTACATGAGCGATACACTGGGGCTGGAGCACACTCTCATATATCTACATGAGCGATACACTGGGGCTGGAGCACACACTCATAGATCTACATGAGCGATACACTGGGGCTGGAGCACACTCTCATATATCTACATGAGCGATACACTGGGGCTAGAGCACACTCTCATATATCTACATGAGCGATACACTGGGGCTAGAGAACACTCTCATATATCTACATGAGCGATACACTGGGGCTAGAGAACACTCTCATATATCTACATGTGCGATACACTGGGGCTAGAGAACACTCTCATATATCTACATGAGCGATACACTGGGGCTAGAGAACACTCTCATATATCTACATGAGCGATACACTGGGGCTGGAGCACGCTTTCATTTATCTACATGAGCGATATACTGGGGTTGGAGCACACTCTCATATATCTACATGAGCGATACACTGGGGATGGAGCACACTCTCATATATCTACATGAGCGATACACTGGGGCTGGAGCACACTCTCATATATCTACATGAGCGATACACTGGGGCTGGACCACGCTCTCATTTATCTACATGAGCGATATACTGGGGTTGGAGCACACTCTCATATATCTACACGAGCGATATACTGGGGTTGGAGCACACTCTCACAGATTTATGGCAGTCAACAGTTAACGTAATTTATTCTCATCATTACATACTTTGACCTCAATAGAAGACATTTTTATTCCTATAAAAAACATGGGATACTGTATTCATGTATTTGTGAGGGACCATCTCATAGTTTTCGTCAGTTCATAGCATGTCATATTTTCTTCTTTTTTTTTCCCAATCCCAATATCCCTTGCAGCAACCCCAGCCATATTAGAGACGCATGACTTCAACTGTTACAATAAAGAGGACGACTTTTACCCGGATCCAGAATCTTGCAGCCATTATTACATTTGTGCTAATGAGGTACAAGTGATGTTTGTGTGGAAAGGCATATTTATGTTAATTGTAGATGTTATTTGACTGAAGAAAATTTTTATAGTAAATTAAATAAAAACTCAGTAATAAATAGAGATGATTTGAAAAGAGAAGAAATTAAAGAAAAATTAAGAAAAGAGCTAAGCCATAAGATAAACACATGAGGGAATGAAGAAAATAAAAGCATTGATGACAAATGGGAAAATATAAAAACCATTATAAAGAACACAGCGGAAGAATGCATGGGAGTCAGGACCATAACTTAAAAAAAAAGAACTGGTTCGGTGAAGTCTGCAGATAGGCAGTCATAAAGAAAAGAACAGCAAGACAGACATGATTGAAAGACATGAACAAGCACAACAAGCGAGGAGAAGTACCACACACAGTGTAAAGAAACTCAGAAAGTTATTTGTCCTCAGAAACGACAATATATGAAAGACATGGTAAACGAGATGCAGACATGCCATCAAAATAAGAAAAGCAGAGAATCCTATAAAGAACTGTGAAAGCGAGGATATAAACAGCCTCTACAGAACTATAGTAATGGAAACGTGATAAATAATGAAGAGGAAATCTGTTTCAGATAGAACGAATAGTTTGAAAAACTACTACACTATGAAGTTCCTATAAACACATCACCATGCGAAGAAATACAGACTTGTGAACCTGAAATAGGGGAACTAGACCTAGAAGAAGTCATCTACAGTATCATGTTTCTACGAAACAACAAAGCAACGGGTTCAGATAGAATTGCTGCATGACTGATTGAGGAAGGAGATCTAAATATACATGAGCAGATATGTGCACTAATACAACAAATATGGAGAGAAGAAAAACTCCATAGTGAATGAACAGCTTATTTAAATCCCAAGGAATTATAAATGAACAGACCACGCTGGTTCGGACATGTAGAAAGAAACGAAAATTATGTATGCACTAAGAGACGAAGGAAATAACACCAAAGGGTAGAACAAGATCGAGATGGAAAGACAACATAGAATAGGATATAAAAGAAACTGGTGTCACCAAACGAAGAGAGAAGATGAGGAATGGAGGCGAACTTTATTTCCAGCAATGAGCCTTAATGGTTCGGAAAGCCGAAAAGGATGGAGGAGGAAGGAGGTTGATGCCATTTGTCATTTACCATATGCCATTTGCCATTTACCATATGCCATTTGTCATTTACCATTCCTGAGGCTGTCCTTATAACTGTAGGTAAGGTCAATCCTGTCATGCCTTAGAGACACATAGGGATATGGTGTTAGTACCTATATTTTCCTTGACCTGTCAGCACACTAGAGGGTGATATGGTCAGTATCATGCCTGGCTGCCTTTCCTTCTCCAAACTCCAGAAGAACATGACTGGGATGCCTACAGCCGGATTCGAACACCCGACCTTCGCCATGAGAGACCAGTGTACTAACCACTTCGCCATTCAGACCTCCACTGTAACTGTAGCACGCTGTATATAAACAGTAATAAAGACAATACTTGAAGAACATATTGCAAAGCAAAAATATGAATCCAGAACTTCATAGACTTTAAAAAGGCATTTGATAATACTCAGAGATTCAATGTGGAGAATTATTTTAAGAATGTATGGAACACAATCTAAAATTGTCAAAATCATTAACAATATCTACAACGGATATGTTTGTGCAGTCAACAGAGAAAAAGAAATAAACGAATGATTCCAGATTGAAATAGGCGCGAAACAAGGATGTATACTATCTCCCTTCCCTTTTTGAATTACCGTAGACTTCATAATGAAAAAAATGTTGCACAGGTAAAATGGGCATTGATTGGGTACATGGGACCTAAACAGAAGATCTTGACATAACTCTTATCAGTGACAATGTGAATTCGATGCAAGAAAAAAAGACATCCTGTCTTCGCTGGCTAGCAAAATAGGACTTGAAATTGACAAGGAAAAAACAAAAATAATGAAACTTGTCATTAATCAAGAAGGAAAAATGTACTAGAAAAACAGCTGTTGAAGAAGTAAACCAACCTGATTACTTCGGTAGCTTACATAGATCAGGATGGTGACACCAGAAAGGAGTTGGAATTAGAATAGCAAAAGCACTGACCTTTAAGAATCTTGAGAACATATGGCAGTCAAAAGTTATAAGCACAAAAACTAACCTAAGATTATTTAATTCAAATGTAATATCCCCTTCATTTACGCTAACGAAAGCTGGAAAACAACAAAAGAAATAAACAAATTAGACTCTTTTGAAAGCAAATGCCAAAAAAAATAGTCGGTATAAAGTGAAATAAATTCAAGAACAACGCAGATATAAGGCAGCTGAGCGAACAACAACCTGTCTCATGGGTGATTAGAAAAAGACGATGGACATATATCTATCACGTGATGAGAAGAAACAGAGAATCACACAAGCTATCAAGTGGAACACAACAGGCGGAAGAAAAAGATGTCGACCACATGAAACTCTAAAGAGGACATTATTAAGAGAGGTCAAATTAGTAGGCATAAAATCCCTTGATGAGGTTGAAAAGCTCGCCGAAAAAAGGAAAACTTGGCGAACTAGCTTGCGAGCCCTATGTGACGTTTAAAGACACAGAAAGGATGTAGGATGTCAAAATCTCCATAACACTTCAAGAACAAAAGCTGCTCGGATAGCACAGGTTACGACTGGCGTGGGATTCTTTTAAATGTTGAAAGATTATCATCATTGTTCAGAAGGCACTGTGCACGAACTCCTTAGCACATGCAAGAACTCCGACAAATGGAGGCAGTGGTGTGACAGCCGGGGACAAAGCAAACCACAATCAATCCAAGAAGCCGAATTTTCTGTTAGTTTTGACACCCTCTACCGAACGCATAACAGTCTGACATCATATTGCAAAAGAACACCTATGAGACTGTGAACTGGGATGTAAAGGTGAGTGGAAACGAGACATGAAGAAGCTGAACACAAAATGGAGATCTTTAAAGGGCATTCGAATGTTTTGTTGTCACAGGTGAAAGTGAGTAGTCATCAGGCCAGTAATGGCGAAGAGAAACTCCTGCACCAGATAGAAAAGAGAAGGCCCTGAACAGTAAATGTCAGATCGTTAACTAATAAAACTGTTCTTACTTTAGTTTTAAATAGTTTTTAACATTTCCTGATCAGACCTTCATGTTCTGAATTTGACTTTCGCTTTTTCCCTCTTACTGATCATTGTCTGAGGTTGTGGTAAGATCTTCTCAGATATTCCATGTCTTACATACTTTCTTACATACTTTTTGAAATACTGCAGTCAGTCATTTGCACGTCCCTTGCGGAACTTTGCCTCCCTAACAATTCTCCTGTAGGCATCTCAGTTGTCCTGCTGCTGATGCATCCATTTGCAGATTATCAACGATGTCTTGCGGCCATCTTTGCTTATGTCTTCCTCTCTTTCTTCTTCCTGTTATGTATCCTTCCCAGACTGTTTTCTCTGAATTCTCCTGACGTTTAATGTGTACATACTGCAGGTCTTTGTTATTTGGAGAATTTTTGTTTTGTATTCTGCACTGTAGGACGCTTTCAAGGCTCACTGCGGAACAGGGAAGTTTTTCGACCCGGACAAGAAAACCTGTGAACAGAGTTACCTCGTAGCTTGCACAAACACGTAAGCACTCGTACTGAAAAAAAAAGATAAAGAGAAATGTAGATACGAGTAAAGACAACTCTATGTATGTATGTGTGTAAGTATAGTTATATATGTAAACAATGTCTTTTGAAATTTCAAGCTATCTGCTTGGTGGTGGTAAGCCCATGAATGTAATGTTAGCGTCTGAAGTTATCACCACGGTACAGCGCTGAGGATATGACCCCATGTCAAGCAGGCAGAAGAGAAACAGGAAAAATCACACCAAGACTATATCTGTGAATACCAAACTGACCTACATAAGATTGTAACTACCAAAGACAAAGAGGATGAATTAGCATAAAAGCCAGTTAGCTGGAGGCATCACCTGACTGTGACTTTGTTTAACTATGGATCACCAATTGTGAATACTGATTATCTTACAGGGCCAATATTGCTCCCAGAACTGTTTTTTTTTAAAAGTAACTACTCAGAAGGCGTGGTTCCCAATAATTTTCAGGTCGCAGAACAATGACCCAAGGATCATTCTCCCATTATACTGTTGCACCCCCCCCCCCCCCCCCCACTAATTGATATTAAACCAAAAAAAAACTTCACGCATTTCCAGCATTCTTCTTAATCACATATTCCTTAGCGGATCCAAAGATTGGAGACCAATGTTTTTGTCACAATCTCTCACATTCTATAAGACCACGTGTTGAGTAGGCAATGTAAAGATTGAAATTTATTCACTGGCAAAATTCATGAGGATAATATAGCAGCTTCGCCCTACCTGGATTGCAGCCTAGATTGTAACCTAGACTGTCAGTCAGTTGAGCGGATTTCTTTTTGAGACTGCCGTTTGATAAATACAGTCTCAAGTTCTGTAAGTTGTTTATGATAGCCACTTACGGGCAAAGAGTTCATACCATAGAAAAAAGAACGTGCTTTCTGAATCAAGTGAGAGAAAGGCAAATGGAGATATGTTTTAAATTAAAGAGGAAGTTTAAATAACAGTAATGAAACTCAGAATTATTTAAATATCATAAAATACGAGGTATTCAGAAGAGGTTAAAGGTCAGAATCGAAGGGGTCAGAACTCCACGCAGAGGTAAAAAGTACAGATGAGAAATGAGATTTTAAAAAAAAGGCAAACATGAAAAGAACTGAACCGCTGTTGGCAACAATCAGCACGTGGACACTCCCCCCCCCCACAAGTAACTAACTGTAGATTTTGCATTGACGCCTTGTGTTGTCGGGGGTCTAGGCTATGGTCCAGGAAGAAAAAAGTAAACGCCACTTACCTACTTCGTACACCACGTAGGCCTTGTCAGCCTTGTCAGCCTCGTCAGCCTCGAGCAGTGTTGGCAAGACTACATTTCTACATGGGATACAACAAAGAAATAGTAAAAAAAGACATGACAGAAAACTAGTTCAGGTACAGAAGTTTTTGTCTTTTCCTAATATGCCAATAACAAGACCAGCCGTCATGTATGGACCAGAAACGTAGAGCACAAGAAAGGCAGATGGACAACAACTGCAGGTCTTTAATAACAAGATACTAATACGAATCTTTGGGCCCATAAAGGATACCAACAGTGGAGAACGGAGAGCTAGAAAGAACACTGATCTTAACAGCTTATTTAAATCCTAAAGAATTATATATGTCTTGAAATTGAACAGATTACGCTGGCTGGGGCATGTAGAAAGAATGGAAGGGAACAGACAAACGAAAATTATGTGTGCATAAGAGATTAAGGAAACAAGACCAAGACAGAGATGGAAAGACAACATAGAAGAGGATGTAAAGGAATTTGATGTCACTAACTGGAGAGAAAAGATTAGGAATAGAGAGGAATGGATGCGAACTTTATCTGCAGCAGTGAGCCTTGATGACTCGGAAAGCTGAAGAATACGCCAATGGACCATTCGAATAAGGATGAGATTATATATTTAGCATTATGAATAAAATCCTGTAATTCCTATGTATTTTTTCAGATCATCACCATCGTCATCATCATCATCATCATCATCATCAACAACAACAACATCATAGTGTGCTGTGACATGTGGCTAGTACATGTACAAAGTCGTCTGATTGTTCATTTTCTTAGACATTCAGCCGTCAGTCTGTGGTGTTGTCACAAGTTCATTAAACTGATGACATTTTCGTTGAACATTTCTTTCTCCTTGTTTACTGAAAACTTATACTCCCTTCGTACAGAAACTAAATGACAGTTCTCTTCTTCTTTCATTGCAGGCAGACAACTCAAGCTGTGACAGGTAAGAGTTGTCACCCCAGCCGGGGAATACACTGACATTATCATATGATAATGAAACCCCCATCTAGATGGTTGACTCATACAGATAGTGACATTGCTTGAGTATTAAGATTCCAGGTTTGACGGTAAGATCGGCCGAGTGTTGTGGTCCAGAATATCTAAGAAATGATATCGTGTTAAGACAGACACACATGAAGCTGTTATCAGTGGTGACCGAAAGGAGGAAGTGGCGATGAGCTGAGAATGGCAAGCGAATCCTTACCTCGAACAGCTTTGAAGTGAACTTCGCATTGTAAAAGAAGGACGAGACGACTCTAAGAGACATGGGAAGGCATAGCAGAGATAATTATGATAAACAAAGGACTGACAACCAGCAGCCCCATGTGTCTTGTACACTGAAAGGAAGAGATTGATTAATTGATTGATTGATCTTTATTTCAAAAGGGTTAAGAATTAGGCACGCAGGCCCATCTGACATTCTCCCCTTTATCATACATCTTTCACTCTATTCCAGACATTCTACAAATATGCTGCTCATATAACAAACATAACTAACATTGAAGCTGAGAGACATCAAATAAAATATAACAAAGGAGAGAAGGAGAGAGAAAGAGAGGGAGAGAGAAAGAGAGAATCCAGTTTCTTGAGCACTATCTCTCTCTCTCTCTCTGAACCTTAAGTGCCCAGGGCACATGGGGCTTCCTCGAGGGTTTTCCACAAATGCCTGTCCTTTTCCTTTTTTCCGCTCTTGCCCAGGTGAGCCCTCTATTGCTCAACATCCTTTCTGTTGTTCTTCTCCATGTCTCTTTTGGTCTACCCTTACTTCTGTTCCCCTGTGGTGTCCATCTTGAGCACTATAGAGTATGATAAATACCGGTGTTACCTGGATAATAGATATCCAGTTTACAGACCAGTACAAACTGTTTAGAATTCTAGTGTCAATTAGAATTACAGTCACGTCCAGTTGTTAGATAAACACAGGTTGTGACGAACGCTGGTGTTATTTGAATTACGAACCTTGTGACCGATATTGTCTTAATACCAGCCATGAAATACAGGAGTGCTTCATGTAACATTGGCGAGTAATAAGGTTGGCAACTTAGCTACCCTGACCACCCCCAGACTTATACCAGGGGGAGTTTTACTCCTGGCAGATTCAACCAAGCTGAGTATCTCTCTGGGGAGGGGTAAAGCTAGACTAGCACCCTGGTCTTCCAGGCTGGGGGTTGGAGCAGGGGGCCAACGACCTCCTCATCTCTGTAAAACTGAGTAGCGTTGTGAAACATACAGAAAGTCTCTAAGATGGTCTGTACAGAAGTCACGAAAAGGGGATAGACCAAGAGGCAGACCTAGACAGCGATGGCGAGACAAGCTAGAAGACTAGCTGTTGGAACCGTGAATCGGCAAGAAAAGATCAAGAACAGATTGATTGATTGATTGATTGATTGATCTTTATTTCAAAAGGGTTAAGAATTGGGCACGCAGGCCCGTCTGACATTCTGCCCTTTAAGGAGTGGAGGCGTGTCTTGTGTCTTGTCTGCAGCAATGAACTTCAGTGGCTCGGTAAGGTGCTGAATTCAGCAGCTGCTCAAAGAAAAAGAAGAGGAAGAAGAGTTTGTACCCCACACAGAGCTCTGTTCTTAGTTTTTACTGCTGCAGATAACACAATACCGACCAATCATTTATAGAATTCATGCTGTGACTAGTTAATTAAACTTACGATGTATAGCGACAGACGTGGCTTCGTATATTCAAGCTTATGTCATCATTTGATAACAGGTTATATTTATCTGTTGATGGTGTAGTCATTTTGTCATTTAGTTAGTGTTATCAGTGCTACTGAACTTGGCGCACACAAGAGGCAATAGCTAATGTTGAAATATTCTTTTCGTGCGCGCTGTCACATTTTTTAACAATGTTTTTTTTTTTATATGCCAGAACATTCGTTATAGAGAGACACACAGACTGAGAGATGGACAGGAGAATAGACGTTTACTCAAAGAAAAAAAGACAGACAGACAAAGAGACAGACAGACGGACGGACGAATGGATGGATGAATGGGTGGGTGGATGGATGGATGGATGGATGGATGGATAATGTTCATACTTACAGACTTTTCCTGTGAGTGCCATTAGTACAGTCTTACACCCCAGTAATAAGACTTACACTATATCTCGTAGTAACTCTCACAAAATCTGAAACTTTCTTGACAGTATCTTTCAACCTCTTATCACTAGTCTGCCCACTTATCTTAAGGACACGAATCATGCTCTCATTGCTTCTGAGACCCGTACACTCCTGCCTGGTCACACGTACCGTATCTTCACCCTTGATGTAGTGTCCTTATACACATCCGTCCCGCATGATCAGGGACTTCAGGCCGTCAAGTTCTTTCTGAACAAAAGACGCCATCCCTCTATTCCTACGTCTACTATTCTGCGCCTTACACGACTTGTCCTCCAACTCAATTCGTTTGAATTCAATGACCTGTTCTTTGACCAGATTAGTGGTGTGGTCATGGGTACCAAAATGGGCCCCAGCTATGCATGTCTGTTCATGGGCCACTTCGAACACAAGCTTCTGAGAGCCTATAGAGGCCCCTTTCCAACCTTCTTTAGACGCTACATAGGCGACGACATTGGGGTCACATCAATGCCAGAGGAAGACCGTGACAACTTTTATTAAGAACTACAATCCTGTCATTTCTGTCACCTCCCATGTCTCTGCTACTTCTGCTAACGTTCTCGACATTGCCATCACTATCGGCCCTACCGGGCTCACCACTTCTGTCCACTATAAACCTACAGACTCTCACAGCTACCTCCTGTACTTTTCCTCTCATCCCAGATCGTGTAAGGACTCTATTCCTTTTTCCCAGCTTCTTAGGTTGCGTCGTTTGTGTACTGAGAATGTTGATTTCCAGGATCAAGGCCATATAATGCTAGATTTCTTCCGTCAACGCGGCTATCCAGAACATGTTCTCTCGTCATCTTGGAACCGCATCAGCCTTATATTGCGGCAACAAGCCCTCACTCCTAAACCGCACTGTAGCTTGGATAGAGTTAAACTGGTACTCACGTACCACCCTCATAGTTTGGCTGTTAAAAACATACTGTTTCGCCATCTCCATCTCCTCCAGACCGAGCCTGAGACACGTGAACTTTTTGGGGAACCCCCATTAGTGACCTACAGACGGGACAAGAACATCAGAGGGACCTTTAGTTCGAAGTCACCTTAAGACAGATGACACTTTTTATGGTACCAGACGTTGCGGACGTCGTAGATGCAACACTTGCCCATTTGTTGTCGAGGCTAGCCAGATCTCCTTCCCTAAGTCCACGTTATCAGTTCAGGAGGGTTTCACCTGCACTTCACGCAATGTTATTTATGCTATTATATGCACAAGTTGTGGTATGAAGTATATAGGTGAGACCGGTTTACGCTTAGGATATCGTTTTCGCCAACATCTTAACGATATTCCTAAGAGGCTCTGGACACCTGTGGCTAAACATTTTTGCATTAGCAACCACAGGGGAAAACTGGACATTTCTGTTAGTGCGATCCGCTCTTGTTCTGCTGATGTACGATCTCAGAGGGTCCTAGAACAGCGCTATATTTTCCAGGCTGGCTGTCTCCACCCAGCTGGAATTAACAATGTCTTCAGCTTCCTTTAACTTCTTTAGTTTTCCACCCCCCCCCCTTTTTTTTTTCTTTTTGTTTGTTTGTTTTGTGATAGTCTTGTCCTGCTCACCAGTTTCACACTTTCTCACTGCAGGTGTTTATGTTCTTCATTATCTCTCCGCTTCCCCCCCCCCCCCGACAACTTCTCCTCTAGCGGCTGTTTATTGTCCTTCCCCGACCTGTTTCCCTCCCTCTCTCCGCCTCTTCTTCACGATTGGCTCTATCGGCTTATCCTTTGCGTGGCCTCGCGTGGTCTCTATGCCTCATCTAGTGGACTCACATTTCTGTGGTTCCTGTGGTTCCCTACTTTTGGAAGATGTCACATTAAGATAAGTTTTTTCGTTTAGTTTTTTTTTTCTTTTGGTCTCGTTCGTGCATGTAATCCTCGAAAAAGGCTCAGGCCGAAATATCAGGTGCTGTATGTTTTTCATTTATACATTCTCATCTCACTCTCATACGTTCTATTTGTTTTTCTCACTTGACTCACTCCCTTTGCCACCTTGTAAAACTGCACCATGCACCTATATCTACCTTTATTATTTAAATCATTTTTACTGCACTCGCCATCCTTTTTATCTAACTCTCACAACCTCACCCCAGTAATAAGACTTACACTATAACTCGTAGTAACTCTCACAACCTCACCCCAGTAATAAGATTTACACTATATCTCGTAGTAACTCTCACACCATCACCTCAGTAGTAACAGGTACAATATATCTCATAGTAACTCTTACAACCGTACACCACTAATAAGACTTACACTATATCTCGTAGTAACTCTCACAACCTTATCCCAGTAATAAGACTTACATTATATCTCGCAGTAAATCTCACAATTTCACCCCAGTAATAAATGAGACTTACATTATATTTCATAGTAACTCTCTCAACCTTACCCCATTAATAAGACTTACACTATATCTCGTAGTAACTCTCACAATCTTATCCCAGTAATAAGACTTACACTATATCTCGTAGTAACTCTCACAATCTTATCCCAGTAATAAGACTTACACTATATCTCGTAGTAACTCTCACAATCTTATCCCAGTAATAAGACTTACACTATATCTCGTAGTAACTCTCACAATCTTATCCCAGTAATAAGACTTACACTATATCTCGTAGTAACTCTCACAATCTTATCCCAGTAATAAGACTTACACTATATCTCGTAGTAACTCTCACAACCTCACTTCAGTAATAAGACTTACACTATATCTCGTAGTAACTCTCACAACATCACCCTTGTAGTAAGACTTACGCTATATGTCGTAGTAACTCTCACAACCTTACCCAAGTAATAAGACTTACACTGTATCTCGTAGTAACTCTTACAACCTTACCCCAGTAGTAAGAATTACGCTATATGTCGTAGTAACTCTCACAACCTCACCACAGAAGTAAGACTTACATTATATCTCACAGTAACTCTCACAACCTCACCACAGAAGTAAGACTTACATTTTATCACGTAGTAACTCTCACAACCTCACCCCAGTAATAAGATTTACACTATATTTCGTAGTAACTCTCATACCATCACCCCAGTAGTAACACGAACAATATATCTCATAGTAACTCTTACAACCGTACACCACTAATAAGACTTACACTATATCTCGTAGTAAATCTCACAACCTTATCCCAGTAATAAGACTTACATTATATCTCGCAGTAAATCTCACAACCTCACCACAGAACCAAGACTTACATTATATCTCGCAGTAACGCCCACGACCTCACACTAACGAAGATGCTGTTAAAATAAATACGTTTTGTTTCATTTATTTCTTCAGCTGCCCCACCGCCAATAGGCATCTGCACTGGAGTCGCATCAGGCGGGACGGTTGCCCATCCCACAGACTGTCACAAATTTTACATGTGTGAAGATAGCGGCGCCGCAGAACTGGACTGTCTGGGATCAATGGTCTTCAATCCATCTATCGGGAAATGTGATTTTTCCAGGTGTTCTCACGTCGCAGTCATTGGTTAATGTGATTTATGGGTTGTTTCTTTTCTTGTGCCTAAAGGAATAAATTTAATTAAACATATCAACGTTTGCCATTTTATCTATCTATCTATCTATCTATCTATCTATCTATCTATCTATCTATCTATCTATCTATCTATATCTATCTATCTATCTATCTATCTATCTGTCTATCTGTCTATCTGTCTGTCTGTCTGTCTGTCTGTCTGTCTGTCTGTCTGTCTGTCTGTCTTGCTGCTTTTCAATCTCTCTTTTTGTCTGCATGTGTACCTGCTTTATAGCCGTATCTTTTTCTATGTATGTATGTTATCTTACTCACTGCATCTGTCCACGGTCATGGCTGCTTATGTTTAGTCGCATATCCGTCTCTTTCAAGTGTTACCTTGTGTTTGACTCGAACAGAACTTTTTAAACTTAAATTTCTAACGATCAATCCAATTTAAAGGCAGTATTTTGATATATTTGTCTCTGCGTGCCATAGAGTCATTGAAATATTAATTATGAATGACAAATAAATATTTTCATAAAAAGGAAATAAAATATCTGGGCCATGTTTAAACAAAAAACGAACGTGTATATGGACACACATAGATTGTTTAGTTATATTGCTAAGATACAACGTGATTTCAATGTCTAAAATTAGTGTATTTATCAGTTACTTCCTCTTTTTAAACCATGTAACATCCGGCCGGAGAAGATCCAAAATACAGTAGGCTCCTAAAGTGGATCGTCAACAGTACATGCAGGAGTCCTAGTGTAGATTATGTGGAAGACTGAAACGTGTGAAGGTTGTTAAATTTCACTCCAAAACAACACTGGCAGTGCTGGTAGATGTTACACATCTATTAGCTCGAGCCATTTTTAGGCAAAGTCCAAATAAAATGAAAAACAGGAAATTTATAACTCAGTCCATATTTTTTTTAAATTGTAGAGTAACTTTCTTTCAGTTTATTTCTACTAACATGTCTCGTCAAAATTTATGGAGCGTGAAAGCATTCACACCGAGTGATTGGAGGTGTGTCGACACGGGTTTTCATCAGCTTCATGGGTCAGAGACCCGAAACGAATAGTTTGAGAACCGCTTCCTCAAACGGAAGGCGTTGATATATCACAATTCTTCCGAATAATACCTATATTTTAAAAGGATAAATCTACTTTTCCCTATGACATCCAGCTTTTTTCTTCCTTATTCATTTACTGTTTAAGTTTTGACTTGATTTCTTGTTTGGACTTCGTATAGACAAGGAACTGAATCAGGCTGTGACTGGTATGTGTGTGACCCTAGTTTAAATGCTCGCTGGTTTGTCCAGTACATACTGAATTTCTGTGAGAAAAAAAAATCTATTCAGTTAAAAACTTGTTTTTGGAAATAACATTCAGTAACAATATAAAGCGTATGTTGGCTTATCTACTTCCTCGTGTTTCTTTTAGCGTTGAGAGGGCAAATAGATATCTTGATGATTAAGCGATATGCTTAACTTAATGGGATATTTAGGGTACAAGTTATCTCCTAAATCCACCCCATGGGTGGACGCCCATTCCCGCTGTTTGCTGCCTTTCTTAGCGTGGATTTCTTTTCTGTGGTATATTGTCTGACGATAGTTGTGTAATATGGCCAAACCACATGACTTGTGGATGTACCACAGTAGAAATGGGGAAACAGTGATATTTTAGATAAAGAGTGACATTTCCGTTTCGTTTGGCTTCTGTCTCTTGTGTCTCCCCAGATACAACGATAGTGATATTTATGCAATTATCTTTTTTTCTATAACACACCAGTAGCCTGTGCAGGGGCCTTCACCTTGAAGGCAGAATTTCCAGGCTTTTCAGTTGGTGGGAAACTGATATCAGGAGATCTAGGACAACACTGCATGATTCCGCGGACAGCCATTTTGTCAACTTGTAGGAACAGTTTGAATATATGTGATTTTCTCTTTATTAAAAATATTATATTGTTATATATTTTTTTTAGGAAAAGCAGATAGATATTTGAATATTTTTACACGGGTGGTTAAACCAAATTATGTCTGGCCTGTGATCTGTCCTTCAAACTCGAACCTGGCGTTCAGTTCTCTGTAGATGGAGATCTTTACGCCTGAGCTACTCGGGTTCTAGCTCGGATTCCTGTATAAATATGTGACTGCTACTCCGAACCAGAACATCCGTTTCCGCTTAAATGTGCAAAATCTTGGGCAACTGGAATTTAAAAAAAAAAAGAGTTCACACGATAAATGTCTAAATAGATGTCCTGTTTTGTTAACGGGCACAGTTGTCAGAGGCAGAGAACTAAATTTGGCCAAAACCCTGTACCATCTTCTCCGTTGGTGCTCCCAGTAACAGGCTCTGCCTGGCTGTCTGGACAAGGGACCATAGCCTCCCCAAGGCTACGGAATCTGCGGAGAATCAACAAAATTTTGACTTCCTTTGAGCTTGGCCTGTCAGACCTCCCTGACCCACCCCCCTTTTTGACACGATGCTCGGATTTCAGCGTCTTCACAAGGGTGAACAAAAACTTTGATATTGAAGATTTCCCTGCTTTAGCTGTACAGGCACAGCATTTCAGGAAGTATATATGCTGGTAGGAAATTACTAATGCTAGAATTTACTGTATTTGATTAGGAATAACTAGGGAAAGATTATGCTACACGTAGAGTGATTCATCGGAAACACGTTAGCTATCTGAAGAGAATCTTTATCTCTACACGTAATGATAATGAAATGCAAGTACAGGGAGACGGGACGTTGCAGCATAAACGTAGAATAATATCATAGAAAAAATGCCCAGCTGTAACAAAAGAGTATTCAAAGAATCAATCATAGGGAAAAAAGAACTGATCAACAAAATGCAAACCGGTAGTTTCCAAAAAGGTTTAACATTTGTCTGTTTCAAGACAGTAATCATACACCAAATTAGTATTTATGACTGATCCAGACATTGAGCAAATAGACAGAGAAGCTTCAAAAGATAAAAAAAGAGAGAGAGGCACACAAAAATAATGTGAACTGGCTGATCAGGTGCCACTGGGAAGGAAGGGCAGCATGTCTGATTAGAACTACAAATGAACAAAATGAAGTAACGTCTAGTGAATTGTGGCACTTAAACAAATGATGCGTCTTGTCTTGACTTGTTTCCTTCCTCATATACCTTCCAGTGTTAGGGGGAACAAGACGTCTTGATAGCCCTAGACCTTGATAGGCTTACAGGCCTAGGCCCTGATAGGTTTACAGGCCTAGACCTTAATAGGCTTGCATGACGCCGACCGTCTTGTGCACTCACACAAGGAACACTGTGCAGTGGTGTCTGAGAGGTCAAGACGTTTCTCTTACTGAAACTCAGGCGCTAGTTTACAAGTAGCTCAAATACTTGTCAAAGCAAAGGGACTATACTGAAGAAAAACTTTGGTGTTAATCTTTTTTCTGTACTAAGTACACATCATCATCATCATGTGCCATGCCGACTGGCGTTGGCTATTATGCTTCTCCAGAGTACGCGATCCTTCATGCAGGCCATCAGCTCAGTTGGTGATCTCCTCTCACACCATCCCGTCAGACTGTCCAGTATCATTTCTCTTGGTCTTCCTCTTGATCTTCTTCCTTCTATTTTTCCTGTTGTTATAATATTTTCAATGCCTCCTCTTCTCATTGCATGTCCTATGAAAGTACACGTATTGCGAAATTCGCGTTTTTCGAACTTTCGTCTGATTCCTCTTATATTTATCCGACAAACAGGAAACGATGAGACCTGCATTCAGGAAAGAGACACTCGTTTGGTGAGATTCTGAAGAACAGAAAGCACTAAAGACATAAGGATGCTTTCAATTTCTTTTAAGCTAACCATATAACACTAGACTCTATCGCTTTACTGTGTATTTATATGCATTTTTGTTTTCTTTATAAAGAAATGAAGCATAGGTAAAGCAAAACGTAAATGGCCAAGCTGACACTGAACGAACTGAGATAAACAGAAGATATAGAGAACAACGCCATAGACAGGATGATAATATGACCTGCCAAACCAGTATTTTTCTTTGTGACATGACTCAGCTAACCTGACGGTGAGATGGAGTACAATGTCAGACACTTTATAGAAGAATTTTCCGCTGATTTCAGCAGTGAAAGAAGTAGAATGAAGCTTTCTTTAAAAAAAAAACAACCTCGTAAGAGAAGTCCCAAGAGACAACAAACACTGTATAATAAACATAGTGGCCATGTTTGTCAAGGAAACACTCAAAGGGCTAAGTTTAGCATGTGTACAGTAGTAATTTAGAGGTTGAATCTCCAAAGCTAAGAACAAGATAGCTCAGTAATTTTTTTTTCAAATTTTCCTTTCAAAGCCACTTAAACTGCGGATAGTAAGACTGTGATTTAAAAAGCACAAAGTTTATACCAAAAAAAAAATTCCCTCAGTCTTATCTTTTACAAGTCAGTCTCTGGCTACAGAAGATACTGTTGCAGCGACATTGTATTTATAACAGTGAATGCAGAAGTTGGCTGTTTTACACTAACGGGCACAGTTGTCAGAGGCAGAAAACTAAATTTGGCCAAAACCCTGTACCATCTTCTCCGTTGGTGCTCCCAGTTAACAGGCTCTGCCTGGCTGTCTGGACAAGGGACCATACCCTCCCCAAGGCTACGGAACTTGTAGAGAATCAATAAAATTTTGACTTCCTTTGAGCTTGGCCTGTCAGGCCTCCCTGACCCACCCCCTTTTTGAGCTTCTCCTGTCAGACCTCCCTGACCCGCCCCCTTTTTGAGCTTCTCCTGTCAGACCTCCCTGACCCGCCCCCTTTTTGAGCTTCTCCTGTCAGACCTCCCTGACCCGCCCCCTTTTTGAGCTTCTCCTGTCAGACCTCCCTGACCCGCCCCCTTTTTGGCACGATGCCCGGGTTTCAGCGTCTTCACTGCCTGAGCTACAGGGAACGCCCACTCTTTGTTCCTCAGAGACGAAAGAGCAGCAACAATAACGGAGATAGGACAACAGCAACAATAACGGAGATAGGACAACAGCAACAATAACGGAGATAGGACAACAGCAACAATAACGGAGATAGGACAACAGCAACAATAACGGAGATAGGACAACAGCAACAATAACGGAGATAGGACAACTGCAACAATAACGGAGATAGGACAACTGCAACAATAACGGAGATAGGACAACTGCAATAATAAAGGAGATAGGACAACAGCAACAATAACGGAGATAGGACAACTGCAACAATAACGGAGATAGGACAACTGCAACAATAACGGAGATAGGACAACAGCAACAATAACGGAGATAGGACAACTGCAACAATAACGGAAATAGGACAACTGCAACAATAATGGAGATAGGACAACAGCAACAATAACGGAGATAGGACAACTGCAACAATAACGGAGATAGGACAACAGCAACAATAACGGAGATAGGACAACTGCAACAATAACGGAGACAGACAACAGCAACAATAACGGAGATAGGACAACTGCAACAATAACGGAGACAGACAACAGCAACAATAATGGAGACAGGACAACAGCAACAATAACGGAGACAGAACAACAGCAACAATAATGGAGACAAGACAACAGGAACAATAACGGAGACAAGACAACAGTAACAATAACGGAGACAAGACAACAGCAACAATAACGGAGACAAGACAACAGTAACAATAACGGAGACAAGACAACAGCAACAATAATGGAGACAAGACAACAGGAACAATAATGAAGACAAGACAACAGTAACAATAACGGAGACAGAACAACAGCAACAATAACGGAGACAGGACAACAGCAACAATAACGGAGACAAGACAACAGCAACAATAATGGAGACAAGACAACAGGAACAATAATGAAGACAAGACAACAGTAACAATAACGGAGACAGAACAACAGCAACAATAACGGAGACAGGACAACAGCAACAATAGCGGAGACAAGACAACAGTAACAATAACGGAGACAAGACAACAGCAACAATAATGGAGACAAGACAACAGCAACAATAACGGAGACAGAACAACAGCAACAATAACTGAGACAGGACAACAGCAACAATAATGGAGACAAGACAACAACAGCAACAAGTGAATGCAGCCACTTTCTTCTACTCCTGTGTAGAATATATAAGCTTCATTACACTTTAAATCAAGCAATAATCAAGGCAGAGTCCTTATCACGCAGGGCCTTGTAATCTGCTCGAAATAACCTCTCAAAATTCCCCAAGCGCAAAAACTTTTTAACATACAAAAGTCGCACTTCCTTCAGGACATTATGTACTGGTATATGTGGTACATGAAAGAAAAGAATTAGGTGCTTGTGCGAGAGAACGAGTAACCATTAAATAAAGCGGAGATTCCCAATGCTTTGTAAGCAACAGACTTCTTCCTGCTTCAGCTATTACTATATATTAAATGTCAAACTACAGCACAAACAAGGAGTGCTAATTTATATGGCATGTGACTGTAAAACTAAAAAGCCCGACAGCTTGCTTAAGTTGAATCAAGGAAGTTCAAATAAAGTAGACAGTATCGTCATAGTCCCAGTATCTTTAATATGGATCTGAATCAGCTGCCATTTTGAGAAACCGGTTAGTGTTGGGGTTTCGTGGTTGCTTTAATATACCTGAAACTATTCAACTGTAAACTTGTACGTAACAGTCCGTGTCGAGTACAATACGTTGTTAATCATCAAATACTGTGTTTGTATATATTTTACACACGTACTTACTTTAGGTTATGAGCAGTCGCTTTCAGGAACATATTCGTCGCTTTCAGGAACATATTCGTCGCTTTCAGGAAGTTCTATCTACATCTGGTAAGTCTCATGTAGCTACGGACAGCTTGCACGTAATTTTGAAACGAACAAATAAATGAAACAATATTGCCTCCCTACTTGTCAAGTTCTATACCAAAGTATATTTTTTAAATATTCAATATGCAGTGAATGAAATGTATGAACTAGGAAAAAAGTAGGAACAGCTTTATTACTTAACGACTAAACAACTTAACAACTTTGTAGTCGTTAAGTAATAAAGCTGTTCCTATTTTTTTTCCTAGTTTATACATTTTGGTATCACAGCTTTCCTGCAGTGCTTTGTGTATAGTTGTATACTTATACACTAATTAGTTAATGAAATGGTTAAATAATGTGCAATCTTTTTACCACTTCCTCATATGAGTATTTTTTTCTACTTTATGGTGGATTACACCATGAGTTAAATAAGATATGCTGTTCTCTAGAAAGATATGAGTATGGATGGTAGGAACTAAAACGTACCACATTTTAATCGTGAAATAATCACGAAGGAAAAATGTGAATGCGACAGAGTGTTTGTATGTATGTATGTATATATATATGGTAGCATTACCATCGATGGCACAGAACTTAAAAAAGTTGATAGGTTCAAGTACTTAGGAACGATTATAACAGCTGATGGGAAATGTCAGAATGAAGTAAAAAGCAGACGTGCTCAGGCCAAGTCAACATTCCAGAAAATGAGAAACATCTTGTGCAACATGTCCGCATCAATGGAAACAAGATTCTGAGTACTTAAGTGTTACATCGAGCCAATTTTGTTTTATGGATGTGAAGCATGGTCTACGAATAAGAGAGTACAATTAGAAATGGAGGCCATGGAAATGTTGTTTGTAAGAAGGATGTTGAAGGTACCATGAACAGCTAAGAAAACCAACAAAGAAGTCTTAAGAGAAGCTGGAGTTGAAAGGCAAATTACAACAAAGATCAAAGGCAGACAAGCGAGATTTGTAGGACACTTTCTGTGAAGAGAAAAATTGCAACACACTGTGGCAACCTGAAAAATTGAGGGAAGAAGAGCCAGAGGAAGACAGATAGAAAAGTTACTGGATGGGCTGTCAGTGTGGCTAGGAAGAAAGTCACTGGCGGATCTCATAATCAAGTCTAAAGACAGGGAACTGTGGAGAGAAATGATTGCCTACGCCATGCGGCACGGCACTTGATATATCACTAATATATATCTTCATGACTCTTCTCTGATTAAGAGATCTGAAATCTTCTACCAATTCTAAATCTCTCCTTTAGATATTGTTAGAAAACTATTTATTTTGTGAGATCTTCGGAGTCTTTTGTCATTGTTTATATTTTTATTTTCGTATATTTTAAATTCGAATACCGGGAATTTTGAACTACTGTAAGTAAAACATATAGTTTCTTCTTTAGTAGTTCTACAGATAATACTATTTTCGAAGAAAATGACCTTAAGACATGTTGCCTGAAAAGAGGATAATATAAAGCTTGATTTCCACTTGCTTTTATTGAGACTTCTGTCTAAAATATACCTATATGTAATATCTCTCACTACATTCTGCGTTACTCGTCAACTTCTACATATTTTCTACATTTTATTTCCTCTGTGTAACCTTCGAAGTGGCGCGAACTGATTGTCTCTTATGCCGGAGATACCTGGTCATCAGTCTGGAGTCATCTAGCTGTGAAAAGTTGGTACCTGACCCTTCCCACAACTAGGGAAGGAAATGCAGACGGCGATGATGTCCACGCCATTCTCTAGTGTATCAAGCTCCAACAAAATATTGGCCTTGGCACAGCATCTTCTAGGTACCTCTATTAAATACCACGTCTGCTTTTACATTTGCCGGTTCCTTCGAAATTATTACTACTTTACATGCCATTACATGAACCAAACTTAGGACTTCCAGTACAAACGTAAAGATCGTCCTAATATATGGTTCGGAGACATGGGTTATAACCAAGGCAACACAACAGAAGATACAAACATTCATGAACTACTGCTTGAGGAGGATTTTAAGCATTAAATGGCTGGACAAGATCATGAACGAGGAGGTCTGGGAAAGGGCAGGACAAGAACCTATGAACCTACTAGTCATGTCAAGGAAGTGGAGGTGGATTGGCCACACTCTCAGGAAATCCGACACCGACATAGCAAGATAGGTACTGACATGGAATCCTCAAGGAAACAGAAAACAAGGAAGACCTAGACTTACTTGGAAAAGAGAAATTATGACAGTCAAGGGATACACATGGAAGGAAGCAGAGAATAATTCCAAGAACAGGGATGACTGGAGAGCCTTTATCCATGGCCTATGCTCTCAATGGAGTGAAAGGCGATGACTATGATGATAATGATATTACTACTTTACAAATCATTAGTACTTCACGCATAATTATTATTTTGCAGATCATACTTTATGCATAATTATTATTTTGCAGATCATTACTACTTTACATATCATTAATTCTTTACATTTAATTACTACTTTACATACCATTATTAACTTTTTATACATTATTACTTCACAATAATCCATCTTATCTAATTCGCCCTGTGCCCAGTCATATAATCCATTCTCTTCTTTCTTTTACATAGAAGACAAAAATCTTAATCTGTTATCTGTTAGACAGCAAACAAATATCTTAATCTGTTATCTATTAGACAGCAAACAAATATCTTAATCTGTTATCTGTTAGAAAGCAAACAAATATCTTAATCTGTTATCTGTTAGACAGCAAACAAATATCTTAATCTGTTATCTGTTAGACAGCAAACAAATATCTTAATCTGTTAGCTGCTAGACAGGAGACAAAATTCTTAATCTGTTACCTGTTAGACAGAAGACAGAATCTTAAAGACACTCGAACTAATATGTCCAAATTAAGCGCCTCGAATTGGTTAATTTTTCGGAGGCTATTTCTGTCCGATCTGGCAGTCAGAGAGATTCATGGGTGACATGCTAGTGTCAGGGCTGGCCAATCATAGTCGACCAAACCTACATCCTGTCCCACCTCTCCCTTGGTAATACAGGCCTAAAAAGCCGGGCTAAGGCCAGAAAATAAAAGTATGCTGTAACATAAAGAAATAATGTGAATATAATAATAATAGTAATAATAATTAACTCTCGGTTTCTGCTTTTTTTCAAGTATGATTTCTTTAGTAAATACAAAGTGCAAATACACGAATGTCTTCTTCTTCTTCTTCTTCGCTTCTACCACCAAGACCGCTCCGTGATCCTACTGAATTTACTCCTGTGGTCATCGATAGGTCCCGTGGTCCCCCTGTGGTCCCCGAAAGGACCACACGAGATCCCCGAGAGGACCACATGAGGTTCAGAGTATCGCAGGGCTTTAGCCTGGTTGCGTGACACAGTGGTTTTCGTTGCATCAGTTTAGCCTCATTTATGCATGCGAAAGCTGGAAAACAACTAAAGAAATAGAAAAGAAATTAGACTCTTTTGAAAACAAATGCCTAAGGAAAATACTCGGCATCAAGTGGAATGAATTCAAGAACAATGCAGAGATAAGACAGATGACTGAACAACAACCAGTCTCACGGGTGATCAGGAAAAGGAGATGGACATATGTTGGTCACTTGATGAGAAGAAATGAGCAGAGAATCCCAAAACAAGCTATCAAGTGGAACACAACAGGCCGAAGAAAAAGGGGCAGACCGCGTGAAACTCTAAAGAGAACATTATTAAGAGAGGCCAAGTTAACAGGCATAAAATCCTTTGTTGAGGTTGAAAAACTCGCCGAAGACAGGAAAAATTGGCGAACTACTTTGCGAGCCCTATGTGACGTCTAACGGCACGGGAAGGATATAAGATATAAGATAAGTTTAGTCTAGACTTGGACTTTCTCAATGGAAAACCCCGACGTGTTTTGGAATACCCGTGTATCACCGTCGGGTGAGAAGTGGTTGCCCATCCAGTCCAGCGTTGGACTTTCTCATCGGAAAACCTCAGCGTGATTAGGATACACCTACATCCCCGCCGTGTGAGAGGTGGTTGCCTATTTAGACTGCACTGGTCCAGTGTCTCCGACTTCAGCATTTTGTAGTCGTGGCGGCTACCCTTCCTAGTTGTGACCAGGATGGAGCTTTTGTCCAGGAGGACGTATCTTCGCCACTAGTAAGTTTCACCTCTGGGTTAAGCCGGTTTAGGCGTATTATCCCAGTATGGGCGTGTCTGGGACGTGACCGACATCTAGAGCGAAGGTACCGTGACATGAGTAGCCATCAAGTTTCACCCCCTGGTTTAAGCCAGTTTAGACATATTTCACCAGTATGGATGTATATCGGACGTGACCGGCCTCTAGAGCAGAGGTGCCGTGGTATGAGTAGCTCTTGCCGCGAGACTACTGGATTAAGCTTCACTTTATCCTTTCCATCACCTTTTCACATCGGCGCCGCACGGCAACCCTAATTGATTTTTCGTATTTTCTTCATTGGCCGGGAGGAGTTTCACTCCACACGTAGCATCCGAAGAATCTCGCCAGCAGTGTAATGTCGAGTGTCAATTTTAATTAATTTCTATATTCCATTTCAGGTAACATGGCAGAAGCTGAAAGCATAGAAAACTCTTTAAGTTATGAGGATGTCAAGGAACTTGATGAAATGGTCAAAGAAGACATATGTAAATATCACAAATTTATGCAACAGAAACTTCGACTTCATAAAGGAACACAGAGTCAGTGCTCACACACAAAGGACTATGTAAAACATTTGCAAAAACTGATTTCAGTCCTGCAGGAACTTGAAACACACGTCGATAATCACGTGGTGCATGAACCTGACTTCGATATTGAAACGGCTGTCCAGGAAAGAGGTAAGTACATAAAATCTGCTTATATATATCTGTGCCTGTATGTCTCCACAGTTGTAAGATGTCAAGAATCTGTTTGCATGTATCTGTCTCTGTATTTTTCTGCCTACGTGTCAAGTCTCCAATAGTGAAAAATTCTGTGTATGTCTATCTTTGCTGCTGTCTGTATGTCACGACCATGTATATCTGTCTGCCTGTCGCTGTACCTGTCTGTTAATATTTATTTTTATTCTGTCTGTATATAAACCTCTATCTTAATGCGAAGAAAACTAAATTGATGACAAAACAAATAAAACACCTGAAATATGTATCAATGAGGAAAAACTGGAAGAGGTTGAGAGCTTTGAATTTCTTGGATCATTACTAACTAATAATGGAGATAAAATGAGGGAAATTAAAAGAAGGATATCTATCGCTCTTCAAAAAGTAAAACAACTAAAGAAGCTGTGGAGAGGAACAGACAGAACTACAAAAATAAGATTTTTAAGGGCAGGCATCTTTCCCATCGCAGCATATGCCTGTGAGACCTGGACACTTAACAAAACAGCTGAGAAACACATAAATGCTTTTTAATGTAAATGCTACAGTAGAGTTCTTCAAATATAATGGACACAAAAAGAACAAATATATCCATACTACAAGAACTTAATATTGATGAAGGTTGGCTAGTAAGGAAGATTAAACAGAGAAAACTTAAAATATTTGGACATACTAAACATCATAATTTAGAGAAGACAGTCTTGGAAGGGTAAACAATAGGAAAAATAAAGAAAAGAAGACCAAGGCGAAGATGGCTGCAAAGCATCGTTGATGATCTGCAAATGGATGCATCAGCAACAAGGCATCTTGCTTACAACCGAGAGGCCTACAGGGAGGCAAAGTTCCGCAAGGGACATGCAAATGACTGACTGACTGACTATAGAAAATTGTTAAAATTCTGAAATAATAAAGGGTTATTATTACTAAATAGTACAACGTTCATAAATACTCTCATTTTGTTCAATGAATGAAAATCTCAGAAAGGTGCAAGACTCAGTGAAACCCTGAAAATAGAAAATAGTAGCTGCAGAAGGTAATAATGTTACAAGGATTGTCAGTCCGCGAAAACTCGATATTAGTGTGTGCATGAACTTGACGACACAAACAGGAAGGAAATGAAATGTTGAATAGTTTCATAAAATGTCACTGAACACACAGATTGCCTGGATGTTTTATAACTTAGTGTAAAGCCGGTAGTCATGGAACAGAGGTATTCAGTCTTTTCGCGTTCAGGTCTTCACCTTTCTGATCTGGTATTCAGCGCAGACACCGTGTAAAGTTTGACAAGCCTTGATTATGATTTACTTTGAGCTTAGTCAACAATATTGGCATACAAGTCAGTATAGAAACAAGTAGAATACCCAGACTTAGTAGCGACTGTCGTGTCTGCTACACAGCAAAGTAATGTACATTCTTATGCTGACTTTTGTAAACTTGTGGATATACGGCTGGAAGAAACTTTCAAACTGGATTTTATAATCACAAGAGTAAAAAAAACATTTTATATGTGTCAGTTTTTAGAAGAATCTTCCTTACACACTGAAAGTAGCTTGGTACAGTGGTTAAAAAAGACAAAAACAAAGAAATCCATGGACTTAGTTTCTTTATGCTCACCTGTGGATTATTGCTAAAGATGCATGTTATGTAAATACGTGCTGACAAGTAAATTGTTATGATTTACATAAAGTTTTTCTCGCAAAACGTGGTGTCCTGGACACACAGACACTGTGTCACGGTTGTTTCGTCATCCTTGTCAATCTGTTATTTGAGGTCACAAGATGTTCCTTGAGAACTGGGACGAATCACGTGACGCCAGAGCGGAATTGTGGGGCGGATGGTCCAATATCCCCCACCGAAGACGTTGATACAGTTCCCCAAGTGAAGTGGTGGTGTGTGGACGAGCGTTGAAGTGGTGGTGTGTGGACGAGCGTTGAAGTGGTGGTGTGTGGACGAGCGTTGAAGTGGTGGTGTGTGGACGAGTGTTGAAGTGGTGGTGTGTGGGTGAGCGTTGAAGTGGTGGTGTGTAGGTGAGCGTTGAAGTGGTGGTGTGTGGACGAGCGTTGAAGTGGTGGTGTGTGGGTGAGTGTTGAAGTTGTGGTGTGTGGATGAGCGTTGAAGTGGTGGTGTGTGGGTGAGCGTTGTTATGGTGGAGCAACATATCTTTTGTCAACAGTCCAGGACAACGACGTCTGATGGCAACTCGTAAAAGTGCCAGTGTTGCACTGTAAACAGCTGGATTAACTGTTGCTCCCATCCAGTGTTGCACTGTAAACAGCTGGATTAACTGTTGCTCCCCTGTCCAGAAAATTGACAAAATACTAGCCTTTTTCATCGCAAAACACGGTAGTTATCACTTTGTTAACAGATGGAATGACCTTGAATTTACTGTTTCGTGGGGATCCCGGAAACATCCTTTCCATGTTTGCACGTTACGATTCTGGGATTCTATGGTGAACTCATGTCCCGCCATCGGTGACAGTGCGTTCCAGAAAGTCTTGGACGTGAATGACAAATTGTTGCAGGTATGATAGGGCATATGCCAGTCTCTTTGTCTCGTAGCCTTTGGAAATGGCTGGTGGGACCCATTGTTCACACACATTATGTGTGAACTTTCAGTCTTTTTTGACACTGCTCCACTTGACAGACTCAAGTATGCGTCAGATCGTCCACAGTCGCTCGTCTGTTTTCCAATATCGCACGTTCGACACGGGCTTTGTTCACTGCCGTATCTGCGGTCGCGAGTCTGCCGCTGGTTGTCGCTCACCTTGTTCGAAATTCTGGACGCTATTTGTGCCTCACGCTGTCGACTCATCACGTTGTCTCCGCAGACTTCCACCAACTGCCTCGCGTTCAGAAATCGTATCACAGCACGAACCTCCTGTTTGGACCACTCGACCCTCCCATCTTTAATTGACTAAAGCCTTCTAGGAGGTGCTGTACAGTGATGCCATCTGGCATGGCTGGTTATCTCACGAGCATGGAAAATTTTGCAACCATGCCATTTAGCCCGTCGCCATCTGTAGGTTGTTACATGCTTTTAACAAGTACCTTCTGGTACGCCCCTCATAGGAAGGACTTGGAATACTACAACCAATGAGGAGTTTATAAAAAAAAATGTCACAACACGTACACTACGGCAGTAGCGATGTAGACGTCATACTGCTCTTATCTTTCTAAATCTTTCGGTAAGATTTGCTTCATAACCAAGAACTGATTGGCTATTTTTTTATTTCAGAAAAGCGCGGTCGACGCAGGGCAGGACCTGCGCCCAAGGAAAGAGACAGCGCTATTGGCTCAATCACTAGCAAAGGTGAGATGGTCCACAATCATCCATAAATTATTCATCATCATCATCATCATCATCATCATCATCATCATCATCATCATCTTTTTCTGTGTGTGATCCTATTATAAAGTCAAGTAACCACTTTCTGACCTGTGATTTACGTGAGTAAAAGGAGCGTTGTATTTCTGAAAGCGTCTGCAGCATTCAACAGTTGTCTTATATTGGTTCAGCTTACTTATCTGTTTGTTATATGCTTGTTATCTGTTTTAACGTTATTGCACTTATCAATGCCAACATCATCACTTTTACTTTAATGTCGCATACCTGGATATAGCGAATCCTGCACGTAAGAAAGAGTTAAACTATTAACTATACTTTATATAGCGTGTTCACTGCCCTTCTTTGTCTACATATGAGCTCCTATTCCTTCATTACATAGCGCGGATACTTTCAGTCTTTGTCTTCGTATAAACTATTACTAATATTGCGTATTCACTGTTCTTCTTGGAAATAATCATCTTACCGTAGTTTATAATTAGAAGAATCTGCGCAGTTAGAGCGTTCATACATTGACCATATTTCATTTGTGTCTGCTACAACTGGAAAATGACCCTAAACTAAAATTTAGTTATTAGTTAGCTCAGTTTTTTTTTCATCTTTAATATTAATATAATGTCTTCAATGTCACCATTAAAAGCACCGATGTCATAATATTTCTAAATAAATATCATCTAAAGTAGATGTATGTTGTAGTAGATGTAATCATGTCGTTTCTCTGTGGTTTTAGAGCTAATGACGCCTGTTATGTTATCTCCCCGATCTCGTCATGGAAGTGGAATAACTGTACACGCTTCCACTGTTAGCTGCACGTGTTTGTTGTCTGTGGCGGTACAAGAAAGCGAAAGATCAACAGAGGTTGGTGTTTTATGAAAATTTATGATGTTCTGAAATATGTAAAATTATTTTGTATTCAGTGCTGAAAACTTGATTTCATGCTTGGTTTTCTTTCTTAAAGTTATTACTGTTCTCATTGTATGGAACTTAGACCAGGATTATCTGTGTACTTGATACGGCTAAGAATTGAGGCACGATTAAGGTGTATGGTACAGTTAAGGTGTGAGGCTCTGTTAAGGTGTGAGGCACAGTTAAGGCGTGAGGCACAGTTAAGGCGTGAGACACAGTTACCGTGTAAGGGACAGTTAAGGCGTGAGGCACAGTTAAGGCGTGAGGCACAGTTAAGGTGTGAGACACCGTTAAGGCGTGAGGCACAGTTAAGGTGTGAGGCTCTGTTAAGGTGTGTGAGGTACAGTTAAGGTGTGAGACAGCATCGTGGAGAATGGGTCACGGTGTCTATTTCTGCTACCTCACTGTAGCTAAAAAAAAACCCAGGGAAGTGCAGTGCTTCTTTACCAGACTCCACCGCCATCTCTGCTCCCTTAGCCAAGGCTGGCCTACTACTGTGGGTACTAACAGGGAGGTGAAAGAACAATGTCTTGACCGGCTATGGTCTGCCAGCCCTGACTCAATCATGTGGGTCGCCGACCGTTACATTGGACTGAATCTTCATCCTCAGAGCCAAGATAAACATAAAATACCATCCACACACAGATAAATCTAGCAGGTGACGTGAATTTTCTGTGTGAGGAAGCATACCTACAGTGGTTCTCAAGCTTCATTTACACATGGAACTACAACCAGATGAAGGTCCAGTGCCAGTTTCTCAGCTTGTTTTACCGGAGCGTCAGCAAAAGAAAATGTGAAAACCATAACAAAGCAATGATAAACAAGTTGCCATGGTGGACAGTTTCATAATACGAGATAATAATACGTCATCTCTGGCAAAACGAGATAACAGGAAATCATCAAGATACCTGAACAAATTAATAAAATAAAAAGAGATCCTGTCCAATTACCAAGATACAGATGCAGCAACAAACACTTACATTCAATTCATTCGCATTTACATTTTACAATTATACATTTTTGTAAATATAAATTTTTTAAGCTCAGCTGTAGAAGTTCACGTTTTAAGATATATACGTTATAAGTAAAGATAAGTTTTATTTCGTCATAGATTTTCAGAATAAAGATAGCAATATCAATGATTCTTCAGTAAATATCGTGAAAGACAAACGTTATCTTCAGAGAAACAGGTTATGCAAGAAGGGAACTAATCAGGAATTCCACAAGGTGGTAAACTGATAATACTGTCGTATACGAAGTCACTGTCATCGAACTGAATGTAGAAGTCAATTCAATCATCTCTGAAAGTCTGTATTGATTTCTTGCAGTTTCAGACCAATGATGACAATATTGACGGTTCATGTGTGAACAAAGTAAAGGACAAATGTCTCACAGAAACAATGAGTGCGGTAAGAAATGAGCAAGAATAGCTGGTTCTGTAATAATGGACATACATTTTTAAAAAGTTAAAAGTAATATGTTAATGCTCTCGTTTTCTTAAAAAATTGCAGCTTTATCATTGGTTCTGTACTTTTAGTAACACTTTTAGTAGACGTGGAAACAATGAGAGTTGTGCACAGCCATGTATGAGAGCACTTTGGAATGGATTAGCTTCGAATATTTGTAGATAAACTCTTAATGCATGAAAAAAAAACCTAAGGGAAAAAAAAGAATGACTGGCAACAGTACTCCCAGCGTCAGCAGGAGGCAGGAGGAGCACGATAGGGCAAAGTATCAAATATTGAACCACTAATCATCATTAAAGGGAGGTCCTCCAGTTATCTAGTATTTATTATACATCTGATCTGTAGACATACAGAGGGGAAAACATTTTATCTTTCAAAGTACTCCGAAGAAGAATTATTCACTTGACAATTGACTTACTCACTTGATAATTGACTTATTTACTGGACAACTGACGTATTCACTTGTCAATTGCTGTTACAATAAATTTTCAAGCATCGAACTCCACTTCTACTTCCTAAGTACTTTTTTTTCCTTTTTTTTTAAAAAAAAGTGCTTATTCTCATTTCAAGTATTTATGAAATTTGGAGACAGGCCCGACGAAAGGAGGGGGGGGGGATAGGAGCCAGGAATCCAGTCTTTTGAGGGTAGCTTGTGGCGCTGGTCCCCCCCCCCCTTTTTTTTTTTCTTATTAGACACAAAATTCAGGAAAAGAAAAAAACATAATTTTCGGTATTCGGACTGAGGGTCCAGAAATAACCTATCTTGGGGCTCTGCCTGACTCCCTGCGGCCTGCTCGTGTACGAAGACCTTTCTAACACTTCTTTACAATACCCAAACAACACTGAACCTATTCTGTTCGGTCTTTTCTCCTCCAGTAATCTTGTATTGTGGTCCTTCATCTCTCAAAATTTTCTGACAGCCATATTTTGTTTGTAGTGTTTCGTAGCTCTTTGTTTGACGGTTTCACCTCCCCCCCCCCCCCCCCCCGAATGCCAGATCACACTCTAATAAGAAATGTGATCTTTAGGTCATATGATAGTAGTTCCCAAGCTTCTTCGAACTGTCACTCCCGTGTCTAACAGGTCTCTTCCTTAGCGCCCCCTCAAAAAACGTTGTTCGTTGCTTTGTCTCTGACGTTTCCTGCCTCTCCTTTCCCTCACCGCCTCTCTGGATTATCTATCCTATACCCCCCCCCCCGGTGGGGGCATTTGTTCCATTTTGTGAACCACTGGTCTACCAATGCTTTGGTTTTTTTTTCCATATATAAATTCATCTCTCCTTTGGTTTTTTTTCTAATTAAAAGATAAGTTTTACATATGGCTTGCAATTCTTTGATCATTGAACTATTGTGTCGAATCTGGAAGCTTTAGAATTAGTTTAGTGAAGACGAAAGTAGGGAGTAAAGTGTAGAACATATATACTCTCATATAGAAGAAATGAGTTAGCTGAGGGAATCTATTGCACTTTAAAGACAATTAAACAGAAAGAAACAGAGCTGAAGTTCATCATCTGGCTCTTTCACCTTAGATTTTACATCACTATTTCAATGAAGTTGCAGATTTTTTGGAAACGCTGATTCGGTTACAACTGTTGCCATATCTCATGTACATTCATGTCATCATTATAGTTCTTTTTTTTTATTTGAATCTTCCTGTAACTCTTTCTATACTTTTTTTTTCACTTCATAGGAAGTAGAATACTCCGTCTTAGAACTTGATCATGGTCTATTATTTTTTTAAATAGATATATTAATTCCAATTTTCTAATTGTTTTTTCCCCAATAATGTAGCATTTAGTTCTGAGTGAACACTAAACATTTTCTGAGATTGTTTCCAGACTGAACATGTAATTCGCAAAGAACATCAGATGTTTTATCTGATTTTTTCCAGATTAACATCCAAAACATTCACACCCAAAAAAAAAAACCATTTGTTGTTGTTGATGTTTCTAGATTAAACATGTAATTCACAATAAATATTAAACACTTCTCTTGGTTGTTTCCAGAAAAAAGACAATTTAGCAGCAAAGACGGGTGCCGTGGAGGAAGAATCGAGCTACATGTCAGTGCACGAGCGACAACAAACCTTACCGAAGAGAGTGTGCCAGCAAAGTGATTCAGACGAGGACAGACAAGATAACAACGACAACGACTACAGAAACCGGGACAAATAGATTCTAAACTTCTGAATGATTAATGCAAGAGACAACACAGCGCAGCTACCAAGAATGTATTGTCCAATACAGACAGAGTTAATGTCTTGGTTGAGAGAGAGAGAGAGAGAGAGAGAGAGAGAGAGAGAGAGAGTTAATTGTTTCATTGATGAGTGACCAAAAATATGGTTTATTAGTGTCAGTCAGATGTAAGTCAACACAGTTAGTCATTTTTGTGTAGTAAAATTAATAATTCATGGAGATGCCCTTTAAGAAAACTTGAAAATAGAGAAATTAATATATTGTCCAATATTATCGTTTCATTTTGTACAACTTTTTAAATTTACGGTCCAAGATCCATTCTAGTCTGTAACAAAATATGAGATTAATTCGATGTTTTGTTTTTTTTTTTTTGGAACACATATAAACAGTTTAATCTATGAAAACAGTTAAACATGAAATTTTAAGAAAGTTTAACTGTTTGGTTACACTGTTAAAATTGTTTGGCGTATTTTGCATATATAAATGTCCTGCGCGTACTTTGATATAGTGTAAAGTATAAAGAGCCTGTGTGACAATTGAGAATGTTGGATGAAAAGATGTCTGGCCTAATAGCATGGGGGTAAAAGCGTTAACAGTGACTGTGAGATAAATGAAAAGGACAACTTTCCAGCTGTAACTCAGGAAAGAATCAAGGATGAGAAAAGATGAAGAAGAATGAGAAGAAGAATAGAAGAAGAAGAAACGAATATGTGATGATGATGATGACGATGATGATGATGATATAGTTTTTAAAAAATCTAGAGGTCATCTCGCGCTTAAAAATGTTGCAACATCAAGTTATCATCCATCTACTTTCAGATAAGTCATGAAAACAGTCCCCCAAAGGAAGTATTTTGTTAGAAGAATCGCTGCATAAATGTGACATCTTTTATTGCCACGTGGACGACAGAAGTTTCATAAATAATGTAGTTTATATGAATTACTAGTCCTTGATTACTTGCGTACATCTCTTCACCTGGTGTAAATGATGAACATCTTTCATGATTGTTGTATATTTTATTATATATACATATAATTAAACCTATTAGATTTTATTATATAACTCATGAGTGATAGGTAGAGAAATGTTCAGTCTCATCTTTGTGTTGAATATAAAGTTTTGTTCTAATGACTGAAAATGTTAGGCTTTTGTGTGGGGAAAAACTGAAAGCACTTTATATCATTTATTGTGTATACATTATCCGCCAATTGTATTATCTTAACATGGATTTTCTAATGGTCTCTTCTGCTTCTGTTTTCAAGACTGCAGTGATATGCTAGCTTCAGTTACTAAATGACTGATAATTTTGAAGTATTTGTAACCTACTACCTTAAACATTTTAGGACAAATTAGTTAGACACTATCTGCAATATGATCTAAAGTTAATAGTGAACTTGATAACACCGAAAGAGAAGATAAAGTAGTGGAAAGGTCCCACTCTGTGAATGAAACTTAGCAATGTTATCAGAGAGAATGAACCAATGAGATCATAAGAACACAAAATGACGAAGATTAAGGGTGGGGGGGGGGAATCTGTTAGCAGAGGCTTATCAGACGAAAAGTCAGCGAAGCAGTTTGTAGAAGGAGGTAGAACAGAAACTCTAGTTAGAAACTGCACCATATTCTTGTTTTTCCACAGGTTATTTTCTGTGATTAGACTGTGCTAGAGGCTACAGAAGAGTTCTTCAAATACCATGGACACAGAAAAGAACAAATATATCCATAGTACAAGACCATAATATTGAAGAAGGCTGGCTAGCAAAGAGGATTAAACAGAGGAAACTTAAATATTTTGGACACATTAAACGTCATGATAATCTAGAGAAGACAGTCTTGGAAGAACACACAGTAGGAAAACGAAAGACGAAGACCAAGGCAAAGATTGCTGTAAGACATCGTTGATGATCTGCAGATGGATCCATAAGCAGCAGGGCAATCGTTTATAATGACTGACTGTTTAAAATGACTGTTTTTTTTCCACAGGTTATTTTCTGTGATTACAAACTGTGCTAGAGGCGAATAATTCTGGTGATTCGTTATGTTTTGCATAATTCATTTCTCTATATACTTCAGGCATTCACTGCAATATTCTACATCTTGTTACATATGTATATACAATCTATTGATTAAAGGTTGGATAACTACAGAATGTTTCGAATCTTGTCCTATAGACTAGGCATCAATCATTCAGTCATTTGCATGTCCCTTGCGGAACTTTGCCTCCCTAACAGCTCTCCTGTAAGCCTCTCGGTTGTAAGCAAGATGTCCTGCTGCTGATGCATCCATTTAGGCACATGTGACTTAAATTCTTCATTGATGCTTCTGTAGAGATCTGTCATAATAATTTGACTTAAAATTTACATTAAGTAACTGCTGTGTGACTTCGTTTCTCCTTCTGTCTCCATGGAACTGCGAGATGGTGTTCTTTGCTGCCGATGCGGTGAAGATGTTACGAGGGCTATTTTTTTGAGATCTTGAGTGAAGCTAAAAAGGAGGGGGTGTGCAGTAATTCTTTAGCAGACCCCACCACCATGATCACTATGGTGATTGATCTCTGCCCTATTACATAAGCTATGCCTTCTACTGGGGGTACCAACAGAGAGGTGGGACAGGGTCTTGGTCAGACTTAGCTCAGCCCTGGCACCAACCATGTCAACTATACGTTATTTCCATATGCGATATCTTGTCTTCTTCATTCAGTAGCCATATTATGTTGTCACGGAAAGATAATATGGTTAAAATATATCTGAATATTATTGAGGAAAGATGCTGGCGATGGTTGAGACATGTGCTCCGAATGACTGATAACTCACTACCAAAAAACAGCACTAAGATGGACACCACAGGGGAACAGAAGTAAGAGTAGACCAAAAGAGACATGGAGAAGAACAACAGAGAGGATGTTGAGCAATAGAGGGCTCACCTGGGCAAGAGCAGAAAAAAAGGGAAAAGGACAGGCATTTGTGGAAAACCCCTGCGGAAGCCCCATGTGCCCTGGGCACTTAAGGTTCAGAGAGAGATATATGAATATAATAATGGTTTAATATTATCTCTTTTTTATCAGACAAAAAAACTGTTATCATGTTGTATTAACATGATAATAATTATTGACAAAACTGAAGATAAACATGTTACATAATCTTGCTGTTACTAACACAAAATATACTTTTATATTTAAGTCTAACAGAAACGTTTACACTTCTGGCAATGTGGCTGTGTAAACTAACAGTGTACACAGATTGGGAAGTCAAAGAAGAAACATATATAAAGAGATTAAGCGTGGCAAAGAAAAATCTGAAAGTTGCAGGTTACGTTAATATTGTCAGTTTATCCGTCCTTTTTTTAAATTTCCTATACCAGTGGTTCTCACACATTTTCAGGTCGCGGACTCCTAGACCAAAGATAAGTTACTCCTCCACCGCCCTTTTCCCCTCTCTCACTCTCTTTTTCCCTTCTTCCCAGACAACTCGGTTTTAAATCATAAGGTTTCACAAATTTCTGAATTCAACATAATCTAAGATTTCAACATGGCCCCTCCAAGGACTCAAGATTTGGAACCGTTGAGCTACACATTTTACACCACAACAGCGCAATACGAAATAATTATTTTCATACTTTTTTCTTACATAATATTAGAATATGAGTAACGAATATATATATATATATATATATATATATATATATATATATATATATATATATTTTATTTACCGAAGTAACAGAGCTGTTCAGTATGCAAAGCTGCATGAATAGCCTATATATGAAAATGTGTGCTTGCGTTATGAATAGAAACGACCCGGAAGATCAATGTTGAATGTGATCGGCAAGAAGCATATAAAACGCATGAACGTAAGAAGCATGAAAACGAAACAAATCTATAGGCAAATTAAGAAAGGCTTTGAAGACTCGAGACTATGGAGGCGTTAAGAGTAGTGTTGAAGATGTGTATCAGAGATAGAATATGTAGTGCAGATACAGTAGTAGTAGTAGTAGTAGTAGTAGTAGTAGTAGTAGTAGTAGTAGTAGTAGTAGTGGTGGTGGTAGTAGTAGTAGTAGTAGTAATAGTAGTAGTAGTAGTAATAGTAGTAGTAGTAGTAGTAGTAGTAGTGATGGTGGTGGTGGTGGTGGTAGTAGTAGCAACAGTATGGTGTTCATAGTAGTGTAGTAATAATGTAACAGTAAAAGTGGCAGCAGTAGTATAATAGTAATATTGGCCGTAGCAAGTGTTGTACAAGTCATGGGAGCAATAGCAGCTGTAGCAATAGCTATAATAGCAGAAAGAATAGTAACATTAGTAGCAATAGCGGTAGTAAATGAAATATTTAGCGAGAAAGCTGGAGTAGCTGTGATAGTTTTGTGATGTGTTCTAGCTGCTGTAGTAGAACTTTCTGTGGTAGATATGAACAAATGAAAGAAAACCACATCTGGCAGTTCTGATATCGCCGACAGGCAATTAGTGTGGACATTTAAACACTTATATAGCAGCCAGGCTTGTATCAGTATACAAACATAAACTGTCCATAAAATATCGTTTTATTCTGCCCCTATTTAAGAAAAGAGGAAGTATAAATCTGATTAACCTCTTATTCTAACCTAGTTTCTGCTTATGAGACGGTGCATTTCTTTCTTTCATCATTCATTCATTCATTCATTCATTCTTCCCTCCCTCCCTCCTTCATTCTTTCCTTTCTTTCTTTCCTTTTTTGTCTTTCTTTCTTTTTTGTCTTTCTTTCTTTCTTTCTTTCTTTAAAGTAAGACCAGTTTCAGATACAGTGAAAGTAAGTACACGTTTATCCGTTTCAAATGTTAAAATGATCTCATTTTTCTCTTAGGTCAAGTACCATGCCGCGTGGCGTAGGCGATTATTTCTCTCCACAATTCCCTTCCTTGTCTTTAGACTTGATTATGAGATCCGCTGGTGACTTTCTTCCTAGTCACACTGACAGCCCATCTAGTAACTTCTCTCTCTCCATTAAAATCCATTGTTAATACTTCATCCTTTAACTCAAACCTGTTTCATTATTTACTTATTTGTAATTATATGCCTCCATAAAATAACCAGCACTCTCCTCAATACATGATTCGCCAACATCAAGTACTAAAATGACATAGTTAGAAAAGCAACTTGTTAGATATTGTTAGAAATTATTTTAATGTTTCTTAAAAATATATGTTAGAAGATCTGTATTTACAATGTATTTTTGTTTATGTCTGCGTGTGTATATGTGCGTGAGTGTTATTTTATTAGGTTAATTACTTCTTCTCTTTTACTTTGAATGTAGTAGTTAAATCTTACACTCTTTTGATATGTTTTTTTCCTAATTTAATTTGTATATTTGTACTAAATCAGGTGTGTGGGAAGAATGAAAGATGGAGTGATGAAGGGCAGAATGTAAGACGGGCCTGCGTGCCCAATTCTTTACCCTTTAAAAATAAAGATTATTCATTCATTCATTCATTCATTCTCTCTGTCTTCCTCTGTCTCTTCTTCCTTCAATTTTTCCAGTTGCCACAGTGTGTTCCAATTTATTTTCCTCTTCTCAGAAAATGTCCTATAAATCTCGCTTGTCTGCCACTGATCTTTGCTATAATTTGCTTTTTAACTCCCACCTCTCTTAAGACTTCTTCATTGGTTTTCTCGGCTGTCCATGGTACCTTCAACATACTTCTTATAAACCACATCTCCATGACCTCCATTTCTCGTTGTACTCTCTTATTCACAGACCATGCTTCACACCCATAAAACAAAATTGGCTCGATGTAACTGTTAGTACCCGGAATCTTGTTTCCATTGATACGGATCTGTTTGAAAAGATGTGTCTCACTGTCTGGAATGCTGACTTGGCCTGAGCACGTCAGCTTTTTATTTCGTTGTGACATTTCCCATCAGCTGTTATAATCGTTCCTAAGTATTTGAATCTATCAACTTGTTTCAGATTTGTGCCATCGATGGTAATGCTACATTTTGGTGGTATTCTTTTCTTTGAGATGACCATCACTTCAGTCTTCTTTTTATTCAGACTGAGACTTTTCCTTTTGTTTTCACGAACCACGACGTCCAGAACAGCCTGTAGCTCCCCTTCACTTTTAGCAATCAGAATTGTGTCGTCTGCATATCTTAAGTTGTTAAGGTTGTAACCACCAACTGATATTCCTGACATGTTCTCCATATTTCTCATTATGTTTTCGCTGTACAAGGAGAAGAGATCAGAAGATAAAACACATCCTTGTCTCACTCCCAATTTTATGTCTTGGAATGCTCCTATCTGGTTCTCAGACCTCATTGCTGCTGATTGCTGCCAATATATGTTTTTGATAAGTTTCAGATCTTTCTCATCTATGTTGGTGTCTTCCAGCATTCTTATAATTTCTGTGTGTCTCACTTTATCAAATACTTTACAGTAGTCTATGAAGCATAAGTATAGATCCATCTTTACATCTGTTGATCTATCCATCAATGTTCTTATTATATATACGGCGTTACTTGTACGTTTTCCTTCGACGAAGCCGCACTGTTCTTCAGCGATTTCTAGTTTTATTTTGCTCCTGACTCTTCTCATGACAATACGAAGCAGGATTTTGGTAACATGGCTCATAAGACTAATGGTTCGATGGTCTTCACATTCAACTGCACCTTGTTTCTTTGGTAGGGCAACGAAAATTGATTGTGAAAGGTCTGATAGGACATACTTACTGTTATAGATGTCATTCGACAGTCTGGTAATTATTTCTATGCCAAGCTCTCCCAATGCTTCCAATTCTTCCTTGGTGATTTTATCTGGTCCTGGTGCTTTGTTGTTCTTCATGTGTTTGATGGCTTCTTCCACTTCTGCTTTTAATATGTGAGGCTCTTCATTATTATTTCATATGTCTATTTTGCCTCTATTGTCTTCATAGAGTTCTCTAATGTTTTCGCTCCATCTTGCCATTATTTCATCTCTGTCCATTACTGTATGCCCCTCCTTTGACTTCAGGCAACCAGTCTTGTGGTATGCCCTTTTGTTTGTTAACTCCTTTATTTGTTTGTACATATCTCTTGTGTTTCCTTGATGGTGTGTCTCTATTTCATTACATTTCTTATTTAGCCTCTCCTCTTTAGCTTTATTGCATTTGTGTCTTATTTCTTTATATTGTCATATTCATCTTTATCTTCCTTAAGACTTCTTCTCCGATCCATTAGTTGCAAAAGTTCTTCTGTCATCCACCCCTGTTTAGTGTGTCTTTTACTTGGAGGTAGGATTTCGATAGATTTTTGCTGAATAGAGTTTTTGAGCATATTCCATTGTTCATCAATCGTTTCAATCTTCTCTATAGCATTATATCTATTATGAATATGGTCCTATATTGTTCTTGTATTGCTTTATCTTTCTGTAATAGCTATCTATCTAGTTCTTTGTTTTTAGCTGCTAATTTGAACCTCATTAGTCTGATTCTCACTTTTCCTACAACTGGGATGTGGTCACTGTTGCAGTCTGTGCTCGTTCTTGTTTTCACGGATATTAGTGAGTTCCTGAATCTTCTGTTGATCATAATGTAATCTGGTTACATATGTTATTATTTGAGCTTTTTCATGTCCATAGTCGCCTTGGGTGTTGTTGAAACCAAGTATTTCATATTATCATTTTATTCTTTTCTGCCCATTCAATCAACATCTCCTCTTTTGTTTCTGATACCTAGTCCATACTTGCCAGTAGCTTCGTTGTCTTGTTCGGTCCCTATTTTCGCATTTAGATAATCCAGCACAAAGCTTACTTCTCATGGTTTGCACTGTTTCATTGCCATGTCCAGAATGTTGTAAAATTCTTTTATCTCATCATTAGAGCTTTCTGAAGTTGGTGCGTTTTGTGTCTATTGGATGGCCCTATAATTTAACCATTAATACTCTGTCTGATATGCACAAGAAGCCTTTCACAGTTCTTGCTGTCTTCTTATCCAATATTATGCCAACTCCATTTCTATGCTGGTTTCCCCCGGAATAAATTATTTTGAAGTCTTTATGATCTCTGCTTCCTGATCCAGTCCAACTCATTTCACATAAACTAAAGATGTTACATTTCCATTCTTTTCATTTCTTATTCGATGTTTTCAGTTTCCCAAGCTCTGTTAATGTTCTAATGTTCCATGTTGCAATTACTGTGGTGTTACTTTTGTTTTCTTTGCGTACAGTAGTTGGATGACGATCTGGTATCACCTGTCGCACGTGGTAGTTCCTACCGGACGAGGTGGTTCCACTGGAACCCTAATTAACGTCGTTATAATTCAAAGAATTGTGGATTGTCATGATTGATCTTGGGAATGTACAGTGTTGGTTTCCCCTTGCCCTCCACTGGTTTGTTTATGGTTTACTTCACTAACCTTTGACTCTGGCCAGAGCCTACCCTACAAGGCAGCAGTTTCCCTTCTCCTATTTTTCTGTCGCTGAAAAAAACACAGCGTGCATTTTATTTACTATAAACAAACGAGAATGCCAAAGAATGTGTTTCGTCTGATTTTATTTTATTTTTTTAAATTTTGTTTGATTCGTTATTTCGTTTTGTGCGTTATATATACGAGCCTAACATCTTATTCCCAATGCACCGTAATGGCACAGAAACGGGGATTTTCTCTTTTATCCTCGTTTCTATGCCATTAAGGCGTATTGGGAATAAGATGTTAGGCTCTATTTCCACTATGTTCTGTGGTCAGTTTCAGGCGTGGCAGCATTTACCTTATCAGATTTTTCTGGTGTCCATTTTTAGAGGCTGGGCCGGTACCACGAGATTAGTAAAAAAAACAAACACACACACACACAATATATGTATATATATATATATATATATATATATATGGCATATGATAATGATATGATCCATAGAAAACAGTCTCTGCAATTTAATGAGGGAGTTTGGGATACATAAAAATATATTAACATACGAATAAATAAACTATGCGTGGAGGAAATAGAAAACATGGTATTATATAAAGGAAAGAAATCAAAACCACTCCAAATAAGTACAGACCTGAAGCAAGGTGATGGCAAAATGATAAGAACGATAAATAAAGAATAAACCAAAAATGATAGAACGAGAAGATCGGGATATGCAGACGATATAGACATTGTAGGAGAAACTTTGAAAGAGACCTCAGGAGTCTTCAAACATCTGCAAGAACAAACAAGAAAAGAGAGGCTAAAGATAAATTATGAGAAAACTGAATACAGGAGAATAGCAAGGCCTAACATTGAAAAACAAGAAAATCAGATACAAACAGGAAGTATAAGAGTTAAAAGAACAAATTCATATATGGGGCCATTATTCACTAGCTTCATCATTGTGAGAGATGAAATTAGACCTAGGATACAAGCAGGAAACAACATTTATTTTGTCCTTTGACACTTGTTGTAATAAAAAAAATCCTGTCACACACCACCAAACTAAATATATACATGGGCACTAACACCATGTCCCTAAGTGCCTCTAAGGCATGACAGGAATACCTTTACCTTTTTTTTTTTTTTTACCTTTATGGATCGGAAACATGGCGCACTACAAAACAAGATGAAGCACGTGTACAGATCTTTGAAAAAAGAATCTTGAGAAGAAAATTTGGACCAATAAGATCCTATATCACAAGAATGGAAAATTAGAAATAACAAAGAAATACATGAACTATTCTAGTCTCCATTTACACACTTCCATTATGAAAAATAACAGTCTGAAATGGCTTGGACACTTGGAGAGAATGGACGAGAATAGACAGACAACAAAAAAAAAAAAGGGCGTATACAGCAGAAGAGATTAACGGAGATAGACCAAGAGGCAGCCTTGAGGAAGATCTACAAGCCCTTGGAGTAGAAAATTGGCAGAAGATAGAACAGAGAGAAATGGAGACAAGTCTTGTCTGCAGCAATGAGTCGCATTGCTTCGGAAACCTGAATATATGTAGATAGATAGATAGATAGATAGATAGATAGATAGATAGATAGATAGATAGATAGATAGATAGATACTTACTTGTATATATATGAAAAAAACTAAAGAAATAGATAACAAATTAGATTCTTTTGAAGACAAATGCATAAGGAAAAATACTCGGTATAAAGATGGAACGAATTCAAGAACAATGCAGAGATAAGACTGATGAGCAACAACAGCCTGTCTCATGGGATATCAGAAAAAAAGGAGGTGGACATATGTCGGCCACGTGATGAGAAGAAACAATCAGAGAATCCCAAAATAAGCTATCAAGTGCAACACAACAGACCGAAGAAAAAGAGGTTGACCACGTGACACTCTAAAGAGGGCATTGTTAAGAGAGGCAAAATTAATAGGCATAAAATCCCTAGATAAGATTGAAAAGCTCGTAGAGAATAGGAAAACTTGGCGAACTATTATGCGAGCCCTATATGGGGTTTTACGGAAGGGGAAGGATGTAAGATATAAGTAAGACTATATATATATATATATATTAGCAGGCAGGTAAGATGAGGAAGACAGAGAGAGAGAGAGAGAGAGAAAGAGAGAGAGAGAGAAAGAAAGAGAGAGAGAGAAACAGAGAGAGACAGAGAAAAGAAAGTGAAGAACTTGACACAATAACACTTCAGAAAGTCTCTAAGTGAACTGACTGTGGGCATCACTGACTGTTTTTTTTTAAAATCTTTATTTCCAACCAAATTTTAACATGTCACTTAAATGACTTCAAAAGGAATTGTACATAAATACACATGCATGGTTACATGATAAAAGGATATTTGTACAAAACATATGAACTTCTAACGAGAGTGGTGTGTATGCTAAAAAGATGTAGTTTTGATGGGAGTGTGTATAAAGAAAAAAAAACAGATGACGTTACTGTTTAGAATGGTCAGATTTAGATGGTATTGTGAAGGTTAGCATGCACAAGTTGGACTAAAAATAAATGGAGGAAAAACCAAAAAAAATTCTCAGAATAAACACAACCAACACAAATTCAATCACCTTAGAAGGCAAGAAACTAGAAGAAGTAGACACATATCTCGGCAGCTTTATAGACAGAGAGGGCGGTACAGAAACAGATATAACAGCAAGAACCTGGAAGGGTAGAGCAGGATTTCTACAGCTGAGAAACATATGGAAGGCCAATGGAGTATCCTTAACAAAAAAACTTAAACTGTTCAACGCAAATGTCAAATCAGTCCTGTTGTATGTATTAGAAACATGGGCAGCATCAGCCAAAAGTAAAAATAGACTGCAGACCTTTGTTAACACCTGCCTAAGGAAGATCTTTCAGATTAGATTGTCAGATAACATCAGCAATGAAGATCTATGACAGAAAACGAACCAACCCCACAGGGAAAGAAATGATAATGAAAAAAATGTTGGAGATGAATAGGGCATACACTTCGAAACCCTACCACTAACATAACCCCACAGTGAAAGAAATGATAAAGAAAAGACGCTGGAGATGGATAGGGCATACACTTCGAAACCCTACCACTAACATAACCAGACAGGATCTCACATGGAATTCCCAGGGAAAGAGGAAACAAGGAAGACATAGAAACACCTGGCCAAGGAGTCTTAAAGCAGAGATAAAAAAGATGGACGGCACCTGGAGGACAGGAGGGGCACATCGGAACAGAAATAAATGTGGAGTCCTTTTTGGAAGCTTATGCCCCAAATAGGGGTAAAGAAGAAGAAGAAGAAGAAGAAGAAAAATAAGAAGAAGGAGAAGAAGAATTAATTCAGTAAAAGAAAAAAATGTCCATTCTTGTGATATAGGATCTTATTGGTCCAAAATTTCTTCTCAAGATTCTTTTTTCAAAGATCTGTACTTGTGCTTCATCTTGTTTTGTAGCGCTCCATGTTTCCGATCCATAAAGGTAAAAAAAAAAGATAAAGGTTCTCCTGTCATGCCTTAGAGGCACATAGGGACATGGTGTTAGTGTCCATGTATATATTTAGTTTAGTGTTGTGTGACTGGATTTTTTTTTATTGCAACAAGTGTCAAAGGACAAAATAAATGTTGTTTCTTGCTTGTATCCTAGCTCTAATTTCATCAGTCACAATGCTGAAGCTAATGAATAATGGCCCCATATTAAATCTGCTACAAATTCATTATGATTTAAAAAATACACGTCAGCCAAAAGCAAGAAAAAAAAAATAGCATGGGACAAAAAACCGATTACGTGCAAAGAATCTGAACGTTTAAAAATTGATGCTAGAAGGTTAATCCCTAGTTTTCTACTTCTTATTGCAACATAATGCCTTGTATATTAGGTTAGTATAATAACCGGTGGGAGAGGAACACTCCCACGGTATTAGTATTATTACGACAGAATTAAGCAGACACTTAGAAATGCTAGACAGGATGGACGCCGATTATATAGGACGGATTAAGGAAACACGCCCAGAATACGAAGTAGAAGGATTTACTCAGATAACAATAGTACATATAGAGACAGACAGACGGAATGTGTAAACAGAGAAGGACTAATCCACCACAGGTATCACCAACACCTGATACTGGTTAATAAGAGTTTATCCACTCGAGAAAAGTGAATAGACGAATTTGACGCGACAGATTTACTGACAGGTGAGGCATATTTGCTAATCTTAGGAAACAGTTTGCATACATGGATAGTCCAGCGGACCAATAAGATGATCAAAGGAAGTGGACCGACTAATCCCGAAGTCCAATCGGTATGTAATCAACCAGATGACCAGTATAAAGATTTAGAGGTGTGTCCTATTGGACAAGTGACTTATGATATATAAACCAGGCATGCAGTTTTTTTTTAAGGGGGGGGGGAGACAGCGGAGAGAAAAGAAGAATAGAAAGATAGATAGGAGAGTAACGACAGATAGAACAGGTGGACAAGTATAGCAAATAGATATTTAGGAGATAAAGAAGCAGTTTAGTACCAGAAGTAGTTTCGGACAGACAGAAGATAACATTTTAAGTTAGAAAGTGACTATTAATACTGCGTGAGAAATGCAGAAGATTTGATATTTTTGGAACTTTGTGTACTACTATACTTTCACAGATGTCTCAGTGTGATACTTGTGAATTTCGTTTGATGAGTATTAAAAGTTAAATATAATTAGATTCAAGCATGAACCATCTGAATTTTATAATGACTATGTGTGTTAAGATTTCAGTCTTGTGGTGAATCATATAGTATCATGTGTAGTGACGTTCTGAACTGCTGAAGAGAACAAAAAAGAAGACGTAGTAATGCACTCTAAAAAGTGACAATGAAGAAAGACAGTGTCGTAGCAGCCACAACGACTATTCCTCGTATAAAAGATACAGACGACCAGTGATTCCTGCAAACATCAAACCATTCAAGATCTAGAATTAAAAGACAGTATCAATTCGAACTTCTTCAATCAATAATACATAAATCACAACTTCATATTATGATACTATTTTGGCAGCATTACACATTATTTCCAGTTCTTATCACTAAGCCCTCGCAACTTCCTCGTCGAGAGTCTTTCTTTTCTTTCCTGCACGTACCTTACCTTCTTTATTTACTTCCCTTCTGGGAAACCCTGACGTCAGCAGTAAAAGTAGCTTCGAGTGGCACGGCATTCAATAGTGTCTTCGTGATAGCTGGCTTTTTTCTTTTGTTGTATATTATTTGTCGTATATAGCTTACATATGCAGTTACTCGTCCGTTATCTGCGGGATCCCCATTCGCGTTTCTGTAACTGGCGGTGGCGGTTTGAAAAAAAAAATTAAATAAAAAAAACTTCAGAAATTCGTAAATCTGAATTCATGAATTTCGATGCTGTCGGTCTAGGTATATGATCGGGATCATAGATCACCTGCCTTCAGGTATTCCCATGTTTCTGGCACTCGGTCGCCCACGTGGCTGCTACCATAGCGAAGGCGTTCTTTTACGTTCCAACTTTCGCCGCTATAAATCATTAAATAAACATTTTACTTAAAGTGATCACAAGGTACAAAGTTACTGGCAACAGCAAATCTGCCAAACCCAAGAGAAGCCGTAAAAAAAACCAGCTTCCTGTTTGTTACAAAACAAAATGAATTGATCTAATAATGAAAGAACTGTATGCCAAGGCTTTCTGAACGTTTATCATGAAGTTATCTCCAGTCGTGAAATATGAACCTTTTGGGACAATAACATGTGAGGGGATTAGCATGGATCCTCTGTTAAGGGCATGCGGGTGTGCATGGAAATGAATTGGCTGATAGACTAGTAGGACACAAGCTGAAATGCAAGGCAGGCTGAGAACTGACAAGGAGGAGATTTTTGCGAAGACCGGTTTAGACAAGCTGCGGGAGGATGAGGAGAGGGAGTGGGTGGACGGCGTGCATATACGAAGAGCAAGGACTTTGGAATAGAGGAAGGGTTGTGGCTGAAAATCTGAACTTGGAGTGAGAAAACATAATCAACAACGAGTATTTGACAGAAACCATTACTAGCTTAATTACTTGTTGAGGTACCCAGCAGAGCATATATGGGACGTTCCTGAATGAGATGATGCCAGATTGTGACTTCTGAATTTCACCCATGTATACATCCATCTGTATATGAGGACTTAAGTATATGTATGCTCTTTCTCCCTCCTCCCGTATGTGTATGCTCTTTCTCCCTCCTCCCGTATATGTATGCTCTTTCTCCCTCCTCCCCCTCTGTGTGTGTGTTTAATACTGTATCACCTATTTCGTAACTCAAGTAGGTAACCCTGTCATACCTTAGAGACACATAGGGATATGGTGTTAGTGTCCAAATTTTCCTTGACCTGCTAGCAGTGATCGCCTCCGATTGCCGGTAAACTGCAGATTTAAAAAAGAGAAAAACCGAAACTTTTGAAGGTCCTCGGTTACTGCAACCGGTTTATATGAGTAAAAACGTAGTAAAAAGCACATAAAAGTTAGGGAGGCAAAGTTCCGCAAGGGACATGCAAATGACTGATTGACTGAGTAAAACGCAAGCAGTGAAAAATCGGCTGGAAGATAATCAGGTTAGTAGTATAGGGAATAGATAAGCTCATACCTGGGTTTGTTGGCAACCCTAAGAGTAGGAGTAATGGGTCTGTTACCGGTCAATTTTCAGAGGTGCGCAACTCTGAGAAAATATCGGTTTACTAGCCCAGTATATAAAGATAAAATGATAGAACTTTAATAGGTCGGGATTCGTACTCTGAGCGGATCGGGAGAGGTCATCTTACCGTTCGAGAGCCTCTGAGAGTGTATTTCGTCTATGGATAAACATGTAGGTCATCATCATCATCATCAGGTGCCGTGCCGACTGGCGTTGGCTATTATGCTTCTCCAGAGTACCCGATCCTTCATGCAGGCCATCAGTTCAGTTGGTGATCTCCTCTCACACCATCCCGTCAGACTGTCCAGTATCGTTTCTCTTGGTCTTCCTCTTGATCTTCTTCCTTCTATTTTTCCTGTTGTTATAATATTTTCAATGCCCCCTCTTCTCATTGCATGTCCTATGAAAGTACATTGTCTCTCTCTTATCTTTCTGACAAGGTTTTTTGTCTCTCCAGCTCTTCTCATACATTCTTCATTAGTTATTTTTGCTGTCCAGGGGATTCGCAACATTCTTCTAATAAACCACATTTCTGCTGCTTTCAATGATTTTTGTGCAGACTTGCCTATTGTCCATGATTCACTTCCATATAACAAGATAGGTTCAATATAGCATTTTAGGACTCGTTTTCTAACATTCATTGATAAAGATGTGTTAGCTAATATGTAACATGTAGGTGTTAGGTTAATATTGGGGTTTATATTTCTGTCATGTGGACGCGTACAAGTCTGTGCTGTAAACTCCTCCGATTCATCCCGACCCATTTAGGTATGATTATGATAACCAAATTTAACATGAATATTTATGATTCTAGTGTAACCTTCAGCCTTTCATTTTACCTATAAAGATAAAATACCAAGAATAAATATACAATATAACATTTTATAAATAGCAGAGATTTATGCACCACTAAAATAATTATTTCCAACAGTAGGATGATGATAATGCTCAGTTTGCATGGAAAAGAATCAGAGAGTTTTGATTTTGGTTCAGACTGTGAGAATTTTGTAAAGACTAACTTTTCGCCGCAAATAAGTTAAAAAAAAATTTCACCCGAACATTTAATTCCCACTGCTCGTTTGTAAAATGAATGTACATTTAAAATAAGTCTAAAGTACCGAAGTCTAAAAAAGTATCGAAGCCTAAAAAAGTCTAAAATGCCGAATGTTGTGTTGAGAAAACCGGTATTTTGGAAAGGATTTCATGTAAGGTGAAAGACACGTACCGCTTTCCAGCATACAAGCACCATCACTGCTTGCCAGCACACTAAGGATGACGTGGTCAGTATCACTAAGGATGATGTGGTCAGCATCACTAAGGATGATGTGGTCAGCATCACTAAGGATGATGTGGTCAGCATCACTAAGGATGATGTGGTCAGTATCACTAAGGATGATGTGGTCAGTATCACTAAGGATAATGTGGTCAGTATCACGCCTGGCCGCCTTTCCTTCTCCAAATCCAGAAGAAGTCGGGTACACATTTCTACAGCTGGGTGACTGGGGCGCCTCTGGCTGGATTCGAACCTCCGACCTTCGCCATGAGATCCAGTGCCTAAACACTTCAGCACTCAGACGTCGAAACTACACTATTTTATGTTTGTGTTAAATATTTTAACACACTGTTATACAATTTTTACTTAATTATTATCATTCCATGCAAGAAAAAACAGATAGCCTGTCTTCACTGGCTAGCAAAATAGGACTTTAACAAGGACAAAACAAAAATAATGAAAATTCCCATTAATCAAAATGGAAAAATACACGTAGAAGGGACAAACGTTGAAGAAGTCACTCAATTTGCATACCTTGGCAGCTACATAGACCGGGATGGTGACACCAGAAAGGAAGTTAGAATTAGAAAAGCAGCATCGATCTTCAAGAATCTTGAAAACATATGGCATTCAAAAGTCAGAAGATCAAAAACCAAGTTAAGACTATTCAATTCATATGTAATATCCACCTTCATTTATGTATGCGAAAGCTAGAAAACAACTAAAAAAAAAAATAGACAATAAATTAGACTTTTTTAAAACAAATGCCTAAGGAAAATACTCGGCATCAAGTGTAACGAATTCAAGAACAATGCAGAGATAAGACAGATGATTGGACAACAACCAGTCTCATGGGTGATCAGGAAAAGGAGATGGACATATGTTGGTCACGTGATGAGAAGAAATGATCAGAGAATCCCCAAACAAGCTATCAAGTGGAACACAACAGGCCAAAGAAAAAGAGACAGACCACGTGAAACTCTAAAGAGGACATTGTTAAGAGAGGCATAAAATCCCTTCTTAGATTGAAAAGCTCGCCGAAAACAGGAAAAATTGGCGGACTACCTTGTGAATCCTATATGACGTTTAACGGCACGGGAAGGATATAAGATTTTAGATAAGATTATCATTATTATCTTTTGCTGAATGTTGGATAAATATAGAATTATTAAATATAATATAAAATGCATTCCCTTCCACAGATTCTTGAAACCATGGATTGTATCAAATCCGGAATATTATACGTTTTTATAAACACATGTTTATACTTAAATTATGGTTTAGTTTTAAAAATATGTATATTAATACATGAATAAAACATATCTATCTATCTATCTATCTATCTATCTATCTATCTATCTATCTATCTATCTATCTATCTATCTATCTATCTGTCTGTCTGTCTGTCTATCTATCTATCTATCTATCTATCTATCTATCTATCTATCTATCTATCTATCTATCTATCTATCTATCCGTCCGTCCGTCCGTCCGTCTGTCCGTCCGTCCGTCTGTCTGTCTGTCTGACAGTATTTGATCAAGGGTATCTAACCCTTGATATAACTCTGAATCAGTATCTCACAGTTAGGCCCCTGATGGTTGTATGTTTTGTAGAATCTTCTAGATTGTTTTGTCCATGACTTCATTCTTTGCTCATGAAAGTATGTTTTGTGGTCTGGGTGTGTGAGACGAAAGTTTCAACTCAGATCATTCGAAGTTTGACTGTGAAACGTGGATGCTGTGTTAATGTCGTCTTGCTAGAAATGTTTTTGTGCTAGTTAATGTAAGTTTGAAGTGTGTGGATAGATGAAAGTTATTTGATTCTCATGGCCCTAATTTTGTATTAGCTAGCTAGCAGCTATTTTACATTATATATAGTGTTATAATATAATATAATATAATATAATATTATATTATATTATATTATATATAGTGTTTATAAAATGTTTGTGAGGAAAGACACTGGCGATGGTTGGGACATGTGCTCTGAATGACTGACAACTCACTACCAAAAATAGCAGTAAGATGGACACCACAGGGGAGCAGAAGTAAGGGTAAACCAAAAGAGACATGGAGAAGAACAACAGAAAGGATGTTGAGCAATAGAGGGCTCACCTGGGCAAGAGCAGAAAAAAAGGCGAAGGACAGGCATTTGTGGAAAACCCTTGCGGAAGCCCCATGTGCCCTGGGCACTTAAGGTTCAGAGAGAGAGAGAGAGCTAGCAGCCCAGAATCTTATTCGTGATGGAATTCAGTATTGTTGGATGCGTCACTTGATATATTTTGTCTGTTCGTTTCATCTTCATCATCATCGTGTTCCACGTAATAAACGGTTGTGAGTGCTAAGATAATGCGGTCTCATTGATAATCCCACGTGCCAGTTTGTGGACGTCCTGGGGTTGTCCTGTGAAGAGCATATCGCTACAGGGAGTGTTCGTCATGTTGTTACTGCATATCTGCAACTTAGTCACACCACAGTTGTTTTTTTTTTCTGTATTGTTACTACATTACGTTACTCTTGTTGTTACGTCATCATATCTTACGCTACGTGTGTTTACCAGTTTATCACGTCATTTGGGAGTGAAGACGCTATCTGATTAGGCAATCAAGCGACCCATAGCTGATATGCTAGCGTCAGGATTAGCGACCCATAGCTGATATGCTAGCGTCAGGGTTAGCGACCCATAGCTGATATACTAGTGTCAGGGTTAGCGACCCATAGCTTATATGCTAGCGTAAGGGTTAGCGAACCATAGCTGATATACTAGTGTCAGGGTTAGAGGAACCAGAGCTGACCAAGGCCCTGTCCCACCTCTCCGTTGATACCCCCAGTAACAGACATAGCCTGGCTAACGGGGCAGGGATCGCCATAGTCCCCATGGTGGTGGAGTCTGTTAAAGAAGCATTGCACACCCCCTGCGTTTTAACTGTACTCCGGGACTGAAAAAGTAGCTGCTGTAACCCGCTCCCACGCTGATACGAAGCTGTACCTCAACACCTTCACAGCATCGGCTGCGAAGAACACCAGCTCGCAGTTACAGGGAGATAGCACAAGACAAAACCAGAGCACGTCATTTACCAAATCAAGGGCTACCTCATTGTTAAGCACTCGCTGCATATTTGATAACTAAGTTTCGTTTGTCTTGACACTTCTTGATAAATGTAACGTGTTTCGACTGAAGCTTGAATTTATAAAGGCAAAATTAGGGCTCATGTTTTCTATGGACCACCCGCTGATTGGGTTGAATGGCGTCACGGATCATGACTGAACATTAGGGTCACTCAGTATCCGGCTGGTTACGTAATGTAACTTAAAAAAACATAGGTAATTCCCGTTAGTGGAAAAACCAGATACGCAGATATGAATCTAACTGTGACGTTATTTCCGTTCAATTTAGTTTAGTCTATGAAGAAAGCTAGGCGTGTTCACTCTATGGGGAGAGCTAACCGTGTTCATTCTACGAGGATTGTTCTGTCTATGTTTGCTTAAAACACTTAAAGAAACATTCAGTGGATTGGAAGCTTAGTATTAAGAACTATGTTGCATAAACTAGGAAAAAAAGCATGAACAGCTTTATTACTTAACGAGCACACAGTTGTTTTTGTTATCACAGCTTTACTGCGGTGGCTTCGTGTATAGTTATATACTTACACACTAATTGTTCGTGTGTTACTAAGAATTATGTTGGAGCACAGATACTGGGTACACTAGCTGCCTTGTCAGACAAGACGGGAATCACCTGTTAAATCTTTCGGAATTCTTGTGGTCAAACTGAAATGTTTGTTTACTGTTTGCTATTGTTTACTTGACCGGAACGCTCAGTGTGGACATTTTGTGAATAATAAAAGAAAATAGTAAGCGATTATCTGAAATTCTCTCGCATATTTTCGATTCACCGTTAGATAACACTGTTTTAAAGGTGTTAATTTGTTATAAATACTTATATTTCCATAATTTTTTTTAAGATGTCGGTTGCTCATTTTTTAAACTGAATAAAGCTGTTGATATTATTATGTATTTATATCGACGTTTGCTACATAAAAATTTGATGCGTACGGTTCAAGGCCATCCCTTATCAGGGAACAGTACATCTTCATGAACTAGAACTAGATGATGAGTTTTAGAGCTTTTTTTTCAAAGCTATTCCAGTTTTGTATTTATTTTAGTTTCAAAGGTGGCTCAGTGTGCTATAAACGACAGTTATCACAGTGCTCAACTACTGCTGAGACGACAATTTAAAGTAATTTAAGTAAAGGCAATTTAAAATGTAGAAAAAAAATGTGGGTAATTATATTTAATTACAAGATGGCCGCTTTCTCTATGTTCTATTTGATACAATGACATTCTGAGTCGAAGGAAGCTGCTACAGCGGATGAAGCAACTGCCGCCACATAACATTTAAGTTTTGTAGTTGATTTGTACATAATCGTGCACCGAACATAATCTTGCACCGAACATTTGGTCCAGGAAAAATAAAATGGCAGAAGGAGGACAGAAAAGACAGAAGCCGTCAGCGATTTGTCATCTACTGGACGAAGCGAATACTTGTCTCGTGGAATGTATGTGCCGTCTACAGAAGGTCGAAAGTGACTGGGAATCTGTGAGTAAACTTGGAAAGTGCACTGTGGAGTTTGATCGTTCGTTTGATATGGAAGAATTTAAAGAAACATCAGAGAAAGTTTTGGCTCTTGTGAAGAGTATGCAAGAAGTCATGGTTGCTCACGCAGAGAAACATCCGGCTGCTAAAAGAGGTAAGTTCGGGTCGTCGTCCCCCCCCCCCCCCCCCCAACTCCCAAAATTCTGCACAGAAAATATATTTTTGTATGTTACTTATTCAGTACTCATTCTCTCTTTGTCATTACGAAGCTAGATATATATTTACATTGTCAGATTTTACTTTCTTTTATTCTGTTTTTGTAGTTATTAATTTAAAGACATATTTATACATTACTTGGCTTTGTTTCTGACGTAAGACTAACTGTTACGAACGGATTTCGCAGTTTTTAGAACCAGCCAATCAGAGCTAGCCAGAATTCTGCTTCCAACTAAACGTGATACTGAACAGTAGACAGACTTTTGTTCTCCTTTGTCTGGGGATAATGTTCCAGGACTTTACAAGTTCTCTTTTTTCCTGAAAAAGTCTGGCAAGAAACCTGATTTAAAAATAAAAAAGATAAGAGAGAGACAATGTACTTTCATAGGACATGCAATGAGAAGAGGGGGCATTGAAAATATTATAACAACAGGAAAAATAGAAGGAAGAAGATCAAGAGGAAGACTAAGAGAAATGATACTGGACAGTCTGAGGGGATGGTGTGAGAGGAGATCACCAACTGAGCTGATGGCCTGCATGAAGGATCGTGTACTGTGGAGAAGCATAATAGCCAACGCCAGTCGGCACGGCACCTGATGATGATAATGATGATAATGAAGTTAAAATACACGCTCTATGAAGTGCACGTTCTCTTACGAGAACTGCCCTGAAATAAGCAACAGAAAAGTAGTCCAGGTACATTTTTATGAGAATAACTGGTCTTCTATACTGAGAGAACCCCAGAGTTAGAGACCAGCGAACGAATACAGAGAGCTCATTGGCTATTGTATGCTCATTACAAAAACGAAATATGATTGGTCAACACCGAGTTCGTGGGAGTGAGAGAAATAAAAAAAAATGAGCAACGATGGAAAGAGAGAAAACTAGAGACACAAAGATAGATTATGATACACTAATTATTAAGAAAGGACGTGGAAGAAATGTTGAGAAATTAAAGTAAAAATATCTGAGCACAGTACATTATACGTTAACTATAACACCAGAGTAGCCGGCCGTGGGGCTTCCCTTATCACGAAGGAAGCTACCTGAAGAAATTCCTCGGCTGGATCTTTTCTTACTGCGCGTACATACACGAGTTATGAGTGTGATAGGAAAAGAAATTTGAAAGCAACTTAGGCGACAGTAGTTTTAGAATTATGTAAGTAAAGAGCAATGAAGTAAAAACTAGAGGTTAGATAGCAAGATAAAACGACCGACGGGAAGGCTGTCTGCACGTTTACTTTGAGTTGCCAAGGGACGTTTGAGAAAACTTGGTCTACTTTGTATATTTAGTTTGACCTGTTTCCTTCCTGGTAGAATTCTGTTCTATTCTGAGACGGGCTGAACTTCATGATAAAAGCCAGTACGTGTTTATATCATGAGGTAGAGGTAACTAAGAGATATCGATGTAGGGCAGTGGCTCTTAATTTGGGGTCACCAGGAGGCCACGGAAAGATTTTTTGGGAGTCCATGGGCCAGCAAATCTTTAGGGTTCTATTTATTGCCCTATTTTTTTTTTTTTAATGAGGATTCCACATCTGTTCTCAGGCTGGAAAGGGAGTCCACAGGGAAGGAAAAAAAAATGAAAAGAACCACTACTTTAAAGCCCATAATTACCTTGACCTGACAGTCAGGGTCTCATAGACGAATTCTTAAGCTGGTGCAAAAAAAAAAACTCTCTTTCTTACTCCACACCCTCCACCCCCCACTTTCAGCCCCGTGGGGCCTCCACTTCCAGTCGCCCCCCATCCCTCGAGGGGGTATCCCGACTGATTAGCCATTCTGTTTTCATCCAACACACCCCTGGCCCTCGAAACCCTCCTGGCCCTCTCTTAAATTATGAAACAGAAAAGTCCTCCTGGCCCTCTCTTAAATTATGAAACAGAAAAGTCCTCCTGGCCCTCTCTTAAATTATGAAACAGAAAAGTCCTCCTGGCCCTCTCTTAAATTATGAAACAGAAAAGTCCTCCTGGCCCTCTCTTAAATTATGAAACAGAAAAGTCCTCCTGGCCCTCTCTTAAATTATGAAACAGAAAAGTCCTCCTGGCCCTCTCTTAAATTATGAAACAGAAAAGTCCTCCTGGCCCTCTTTTAAATTATGAAGCAGGAAAAGTCCTTCTGGCCCTCTCTTAAATTATGAAACAGGAAAAATCCTTCTGGCCCTCTTTTAAATTATGAAACAGGAAAAATCCTTCTGGCCCTCTTTTAAATTATGAAACAGGAAAAGTTCTCCTGGCCCTCTCTTAAATTATGAAAAACTCCTCATGGTACTCTCTTAAATTATGAAGCAGGAAAAGTCCTTGAGGCCCTCTCTTAAATTATGAAACAAGAAAAGTCCTTGAGGCCCTCTTTTAAATTATGAAACAGGAAAAGTCCTTGAGGCCCTCTCTTAAATCATGAAACAGGAAAAGTTCTTGAGGCCTTGAGGCCCTCTCTTAAATTATGAAACAGGAAAAGTCCTTGAGGCCCTCTCTTAAATTATGAAACAGGAAAAGTCATTGAGGCCCTCTTTTAAATTATGAAACAGGAAAAGTCCTTGAGGCCCTCTCTTAAATCATGAAACAGGAAAAGTTCTTGAGGCCTTGAAGCCCTCTCTTAAATTATGAAACAGGAAAAGTCCTTGAGGCCCTCTCTTAAATCATGAAACAGGAAAAGTCCTTCTGGCCCTCCCTTAAAGTATGAAACAGGAAGTCCTCCGCGCCTTGGAGAAAAGCTCTGGCAGGACCACCCCGCCCCTCGTTGGGCCTGCTGACAACACACCAGGAAGACTTGGGTACTCAGTTCTAAAGCTGAGTGTCTGGGGCGGCATCTACGGGACTTGAACATTAACACCGCCGTATGAGACAAGAACATTAATCCTGCCGTATGAGACTAGAACATTAACCCCGCCGTAGGAGACTAGAACATTAACCCCCTACTCTACTAAGATGCCGTATGTTTTCCATGGTACTCCTTTTTGCTTTGTAGGTAAATTATTTTGTTATCTATGATATTCGTTCCTGCTACGTATTACTATTCCAGTCTCCCATATAAATTAACAGTGTGATTATTAGGACATTTGAGCTCTTTGACTGCATTTGTTACCATCTATAAATACAAGATTTGTACATAAATCATAAAATAGAGCATAAAAGACAACTGCAGTCACGCGGTCTAATCCTCCTGGATTACAGTCATGCACCGACTTGCGGCTGCTTATGGGGCCGATCGCCTGGCCGTAAGTCGACTTGGCCGTAGGTCGGTGGCTTTAGACGTAGATCAGACACTTAAGTGCAGTTCATTACTATAACATGTAATAAGATGAAGAGACATGTTTCCTATCACTAACAAAATGCAGATTAGTACATTCATTCATTCATTCATTCACTCATTCATTCATTCATTCATATGACATGTCCTTTCCAGAACGTTGTCCCTCTCACAGCCTCACTGAATGCAATACTGTCTGCAGACTTTCCCTGATGTCCAGAGTCCACCTGCTCCGAGGTCATCCCTTTTTCTTTTTTTTTGCTGGGCACTATGCCTTCTACTATCAACCTCTCTAAGTTCGGGAACTATGCCTTCTCCTATCAACCTCTCCAAGCTCGGGCACTATGTCTTCTCCTATCAACCTCTCCAAGGTCGGGCACTATGTCTTCTCCTATCAACCTCTTCAAGCTCGGGCACTATGTCTTCTACTATCAACCTCTCCAAGCTCAGGCACTGTGCCTTCTACTATCAACCTCTCCAAGCTCGGGCGCTATGTCTTCTACTATCAACCTCTCCAAGTTCGGGAACTATGCCTTCTACTATCAACCTCTCCAAGCTCGGGCAATATGTCTTCTCCTATTAACCTCTCCAAGCTCAGGCACTATGCCTTCTACTATCAACCTCTCCAAGTTCGGGAACTATGCCTTCTCCTATCAACCTCTCCAAGCTCGGGCACTATGTCTTCTCCTATCAACCTCTCCAAGCTCGGGCGCTATGCCTTCTACTATCAACCTCTGTAAGCTCGGGCACTATGCCTTCCACTATCAAGCTGTTGTGTCTCTTGATGTGGCCGAACTATCTCAGTTTTCTAATTTTTATTGTGTTAACGAGCCAGTTGTCTGCAATACATAATCCTGTCAGTATCTCTTTATTTGATTTTCGTTCTGTCCATGACATTCAAAGTGCCCTCCCATAACATTTCATATCAAATGCTGTTATTCTCTTTTCTAGTGATTTGTTAAGTGTCCATGTTTGGCATCTGTACATTGCCACTGGGAATATGTAAGCTCTTAGTAAATATAACTTTGTTTTCTTGTTGGTACCTTGCCACATACTCTTCATTTGTGCTAGTTTCTGTGATGCAAATGCAATTCTTCTTTTGATTTCCTCTGCGAAGTCGCCATTGATTTTTATGATTGAACTTAGATATTCAAATTTATTTAAGCTTTCAAGTTCTTGATGGCCCAATGTAATTTAGGGTTTGCTTCTTATATTGTCAGTTGTATATTAACCCTGAGCTTCGTTTCTTCTTTTTTATTTCCAGTTCGCTGGGATAGACTTATCACATAGCAAGTGTTGAAGAACGTTCTTTTCTCTGGTATTTGGATGAGTAGACCGGACCCCTCTTGTCACCGAATGATTTGTCATTGAAAGAAATCCATAGATCATCTTCGAAGCACGTTTAGAGATAGCAGAAAAATAGAGAACTACAGAAGCGTATGTACTGTATGATTCCAAACTGCTTTCTTTCATCTTTGCCATGTATTACTCATACAGTAATGTTCACACTAAAGTCTGTTATATCAATACATAGAAAAATATTTTAAAATTATTGTGAAAGAAACTAGTTTTCAAGCTTAAAGTTTTTAGGGTTAAAAAAAAAATTTTTTTTAAATGTTTTTTTGTTTTGTTTTAGTCTTGGTTTGTTCTCACACGATTTTAAGTCAAAATATCGGCTGGAATCTAATCCTGTTTTCCGAAACGTCAAAATTACCTTCATGCTGACACCGCTTGCCATATCTGAAAAAAAAAAAATTGGTTCACCGAGCTCAAGTGTTCGTTTAGTACTTCACATAAAATCTGCATATGAAATAGTTTTTATCATTGTTTCGGTCATTTAAAGCGGTTCATAGCGTGCCCGTTTTCACAACTGTTAGAAAAGGATTGGCATTTCCGCATTGCTAAGCAGATACTGTACTGGTGAATTCCAGCTGAGGCGATCAATAATTTCAGCTTAGAAGATAGATTTGAAGTAGGTTGATTATTATTTCATATCCTGTTTCGCCTTGGCGGTTTGTATGAGGAAAGTGATTTGCTCTAGTTTCACTTCTCCGCACTGAATTCAGCCAATCAGTAACAGGCGTAGCTAGTCCCTAAGTCTGAAAATCTAGCAAAGCTGCAGGGGATGCCAAAAGGTGGTTAGGTTAAAGAGCCTAGCCCTTGACTGCCTTAAGAGTACCTCTTTTAATATTTTTCTTTCAGAGTTTACTTCTGTAGGCTTTGACTCTTCTGGGTAACCCCATCATTGTGGGTTTAACAAGGGACTGAGAGTACTATTTACTGTCATACAATCTAGGCAGGCGATCTAGACCATGCTCTTTCGAGCAATTATCAGTCAAATCTAGGACGAAGATTCTCTGATTTGATATTACACTCTTCCAGATTATGATGAGAATTAATTTCTCAGTGAAAGATATTCTGTGCTCTGATTAGATCACTAATTAAGACAATGGAGGACTGGCCAAAAGTACGTACCAAGGTCAAATCTCGCTGAGTGACTGGAATTTACTTTAATGAAACAGCAGCTTTTTCAATGGTGACATGCCTTCCCTTGGATCTTCGATGACTGGAGGTCGATTGGTTTTCTGAACTTCGACATCAGAGATTTGGATCTTCAGTGATTGGAGGTCGACTGGTTTCTGAACTTCGACAACAGAGATTTAGATCTTCGGTGACTGGAGGTCGATTGGTTTTCTGAACTTCGACAACTGAGATTATCTTTTTATCTACGTCACATCCCCGATTACCACAGAGAGAACTAATTTCCTTACAATAACCACTTTTTTTCATAATTGCTCTTCATAATTTGTTTCTTAATTAGTTTCACCAGCGTTGTATTATTTTCTCTCTTCTAGTCGTTGTGCTGTCTCACAGTATTTTCGTGTACCAATTTAGGGACAATTAATCGAGTTGTTTCCGTTGCAGTATAGAAATCCTGTATCATTCTGCTTGTTTGTTATAATCATATTACTTCAGCATTTAAAGTATTACAAACACTTGCCCTATAGTGTTTTCAGATATAATGATTTGTATTAGAAAATAAACAAGCATAAATATATACAACTGTTTCTAATGCTCTAGACATTCCGCCACTTTATTAGCTGGCTTGCACTAGCTGGCTTATAAAAATGATCTCAACTGATGTCTATGTCGACATAACGTTGGGGGAAAGGCAGTGCAAGCCAGTACAGAGCTCGTGGTGTCTGTGCACTCGTGCTGCACAGCTATACGCTTGAGTAACTCTGAAGGATAGCTATTTGTTATAGTTGTGAATAATGTTATATGAAAGATAGCATTTAAATGTTGTCACTGAAACGTTGTATGTGTTATTCAAACTCTGTCGGTCGGTCGAACCGACATTCCTATTCAAGTTGTTGCAGTGACTCCATGCCACAAATTCAGGTCGCTGCACTGACTCCATGCCACAGATTCGGGTCGTGTCAATGACTCCATGGCTCAGAAGCAGGCATTGTCAATTACTTCATGCTTCAGATTCAGCCCTGACGATGACTCCATGTCTCAGAATTAGGTTTTGACAATGACTCCATGCCTCAGAATTAGGTTTTGACAATAACTCCATGCCTCAGAATTAGGCAGTGACAATGACTCCATGCCTCAGAATTAGGTTTTGACAATGACTCCATGCCTCAGAATTAGGCCGTGACAATGATTCCATGCCTCAGAATTAGGTTCTAACAATGACTCCATGCCTCAGAATTAGGCAGTGACAGTGACTCCATGCCTCAGAATTAGGCAGTGACAATGACTCCATGCCTCAGAATTAGGCAGTGACAATGACTCCATGCCTCAGAATTAGGTTTTGACAATGACTCCATGCCTCAGAATTAGGCAGTGACAATGACTCCGTGCCTCAGAATTAGGCAGTGACAATGACTCCATGCCTCAGAATTAGGCAGTGACAATGACTCCATGCCTCAGAATTAGGCAGTGACAATGACTCCATGCCTCAGAATTAGGCAGTGACAATGACTCCATGCCTCAGAATTAGGCCGTAACAATGACTCCATGCCTCAGAATTAGGTCATGACAATGACTCAATGCCTCAGAATCAGATAAAAGAACTAGACAATTTACATTTTATGAGAGCAGTAATAAGTAATAGCCTTGCCTTTGTTTTACCAGTTTTGATGTGATTTTCAATACTGAGCTGCTTTTATTCATATTTTTCAACTCTTGTCTTGTGAGAAAAACTTTCCAGTCGATTTGTAATCCCATTTCATCTTTAGTGACATTTTGGCAAGTTTTTGGCTTGGAATTTTTCGGATTCTGCGGTAAATGACCCCCAGTCATGTTTATAATGTCATACAGACTGATTCAGTAATTTATAGATAACAGAAATGTTGCCTATGGTAAAGTTTTTTTTTTTTTAGTGGCATTTTGTGTTCGTATTTTTTACGAGGAGGAGACAACGAATGTAAACAGTGTAAACAGCCTGTTGTCAACGGCCGGGACACTATACCAGTTGTTGCAATGATATTTATCTAGTTAGTTCGGGATATATCTTGGTGGTCGAGCCATTGTGTGGTTATGTGGATGTGGTTGGCTCTTGATAGTGAAGTATATACAGTGTTATTATGCCCTGCATTAATTATGTTATGAGTATATGCGATATGCGGTTGTTGGTTTATGACCCCAGCGATGACCCTGGATTCAGTTAGGTTGGTTGTGTATGAGTTTGATTAGCAGAGACGATTTCGTATGCCAGTGCATGTGCTGGTATGTATGGCAAGGTTGTAGGATGAGTTGAGATGGTGTTAGTATATGTTTATATACACAATAATGCTTTTGGTCTATGCTGATAATATGGTGTGATTTATTATGTCAGAGACCTTGAACGATGGTTCATTTATGCATATTCTTTTGCCATAAAGTGATATCATTGTCATGCACATGTCTATGTATGTATGTAATGTTGAGCTTTGATATCATGGTTATTAACAGATGTTCAGAATAAGGAGGGACGGCTTGCTATGTTCTAGAGTTTATGATATAAGTGTTATGAGGGCCCTCACTCTTTTGATAATGCTTTACTTGTGACTTGTGTGTGATGTTAATATTCATTGTAGTGCTGAATATTTATATATCTTGATTTATTGAATGCTAAAATGTTCCCGTGACAACGAAGGTGGATATGATTATTGACTTGCATATTTTGGTTCAGCATGGTATGTCATCGCTTTATATTTATATGTTCCGTGGTCCCTATGTATGGAATGTGGTCTGCACCGTTATTGATATTGTGTATGTTCATGACGAGTGTCTTGATGTTGTTGTAATAAACTTATTTGTTTGTTAGTTGTTGTTTTTTTACACACTGAGAAATTTGTTCTGTATATGGTATGAGAAATGATGAGAAAACAGAGTAGACATGATATCTATAGGTTGAACTGTTGGCTAACAAGGATCCGGGAACTGGGATGGTTGTGGTCAGTTATTCCTCAAAATTAGGGTTGGGGGGGGGGGGGTGGGGAATCACAGTACGTTTGTGCCGCTGGAAGAATTTTAATTACTTAGTTACTACACTCACAGTTCCCTCACCCCCTCGCTCTCTCCCTTACACGAAGGCTAGGCGGTTAATTTTTCGTCTCTTTTTCGTGTTTTTATATGTTGTGTTGTTTTTTGTACGTGATCTTCGAAAAAAGGCTTTTGCCGAAATATTGGATTGTTGTGTGCTTTTAATTTATATATGTTTATCTTTCTACATGCCATTCTTGTTTCTGCCTGCTGTCCTCATTTTTTTTTCTATCTTTTTTTTTGTGTAATACTGAACCATATACCTTTATCTGCCCTCAGTAGATTTACAAGAACGTGAGTATTGTTCTCTGTGTGTAGTACGGATATTTTTAGTTTACACAGTAATACTCGTGAGATATCCCATGTCTGTACACAGCGCTCACGAAGATGCGTGGACGGCATACACGAGCTGTCTCTGGCGATTGTAGTTGTACGGCTTGTGCACTCTTCTGTTGTTTGGCAGTGCTGTATGGCCACATTTCAGTTTTAGATATCGTATGCTGATAAATCACTAAATTTGAAACCATGGACGGACTTGAATGGACGTCACTTGCAGGCCACGTTGTATAATTTTATAACTTGTGTCATTATTTTCCACCTGTTGTTGAACTAGTAATTATATGTGTATATAATGAGATGCGAAGGCGGGACTTGCTGGGTGTGATTGAAAGATTGACAAATGGGAAGACAAGGAAACTGAAGACGAACAAACATACAGATAGAGAGTCTTGCTTATATTCATCAAAATAGTCACAGCTATGGCTAGCAATGTTGGTAGGTGATAGTGACCTAGCGCGTGTCTACTACCTTTGATTATACTTCACAGCTCAGATTGGGTTAGAGGCAACAAAAGCATAAACACTCACACCGCAACATAAAAGGAATGACATTCAACTGAATAGAACAAAATCCATTTCCCTAATAAATAACGCAAGTTACCGTTGAATATTTATTATATCCAGTTATTTACTGGTGGCTGTTTATACACAAAAAAGTTACTGTTCAATGTTTCTTTATGCTTAAAATGTTACTGTTGAATGTTTATTTATACCCAAAAAGTTACTGTTGAATATTTATTTATTTATAAAAAAAAAATTACTGTTGAATGCGTACTTATACGCAAAAATTTGACTGTACACTAAATCAGTGGTTTTCAAACATTTTCTCCTGCAGCCCCATCGCCTCCCATCCCCCCACATACAAGATACCTGAGCAAGTATGTCAGGAAATCGTTGACTGAAAAGAATTTCAACAGTTCAAGAGAAATCAGAGCCAGAACTGTCTTGTATTACTGAAGCGTAGATGTTATAGAGGAGATGTGTGGGGAAGTTCAGGGCACTGACACGTGGTCATTCAGAATCACGGGGGCGAAGTTAGGCAAGAAAGTTAACGAGGATGTACTCGGACGATTCAAATTTCAAGAGGAAAAAGAAATGAAAGAAAAAATTTGTTATAACAAGACAGATGAAATAACTGTAGCATACAGATACGTATATCAACATCATGACAAACATTCGAGGGAGAAACGCATGAGAAAAAGAATTACAAAAGAAAGTAAAAATTTGCGGGGAAAAGACTCTGAAAAGGGCAGGGGAGAGACTGTCCGAATGTGCCATTGACAATGTTCCCTCTCAGCAGCGCAAGCGTGCAATTACGCACAAATTTATCGCCCTTAGCTCACAGATCTTTGACTCTGGGCACGGGCATGCGATATAACAAATAGTTTTGTAATTGATTCGCGCACAATTTTAATGCTAGTAATTCTTTTGCCTCACGGAGCAGAATTTTGGTTTACAACCCTCCACATCTTCGTGGACACATTGGCCATTGGGTAGCAGAACCTATTTTCATTATGTTCCTTCCCAGATTATGATATGAACTAGTATGTATGTATATATGTACATAAACAATCATCACACATTGTTGAATTTATTCAAAATTTTCTGAATTATGCTCAACATTTGTACATCTCCTTTTTAGAAACTGTCTTCACGTGCTAATCATTCTATAAGATGCTTTGTGTGTATATATGTGATGGATGTATGTCAGTATGCAGACTTGTATGTGTTCACACGGCACACAAAAAAATACAACTTTATTTACTCATTCCGAACTTAGCAAATGTAACCTGTCGGACTTTTAATAAATTATGATTTTTCAAACCAAAATCAAATGACTTCTTTATGTTACTCTTATTCTCTGTCGTTACTTTTGTTTATTTATAATATAGAACTTTCTCGTATATTTATTTATTAGTTAGCATATGACTTAAGATTTATTTTCATTACAAAAAAACTCATTTGCTGGGGCAGTCCACAAGTCCGGGTCAAAGCTTGAGTCCATGAAGGCAAAAATACCGTTGCCCAACTGCTTCATGGGTTCCCGGGAACTTCGCTGAGTTTGAAATCTTATTACATATAACAGCACGCTACAAAACTTCCTAAAACAACTCAATGTATTCGATGCTTGCTACATATAACTGCCTCACTACAATATTAATTCGCTACAACAGTGTGATTTTGCTTCAGAAATGACACTCGTAAGAAAGAAATTATTACATTTCATTTAATTATTCTTGTTCATTTTTTTTATAACACGCGGAAACATAACGTTATATACGTATATAAATATTGAGAAAGTCATAAAACATAAGAATAATGAGGTCATACAAGATGTCTTGAATTACTTGTTTCTTCAACACAGAGAATGTTATACTTCAAGAGTAACAACTTTTTCAAATAAGAAGCAACGAGGTTTTCGCACATTAAGGATATAGAACAGTGCCAGTCTTTGAAAGTATATAGTTGAGGAAGCACTTTAGACGTTAGGGAATAAAAAGCAGCCAACAAGCCACGAAGGGATACAGCACTATCCACTCGACTACCTCACATATCTAGAAAAAAGATGTTCGACAGCCAAATCTTTCATGGGTGTTTGAAACCGCCGGATCCGAAAAGGAAACTGGGTTATGACACGCGCAGGAGACCATGTGTGTATATTTGTGTCTCAAACTGAGTTCCTGTGACAGACTGGATTTAAGCCACGGAATTTATGTGTTTGTGATTTTGAAAGACTGCTCAGTTTTCTTCTACTGCGGTCAACCGTGCAGAACAGGGGAGGGTAAGACAGGGGCCAAATACAGAAGACACAAGAGTACAATGTTTTCTCTTACGATATGGAGTGCCAAGGTAAGGTAAAATGTCAAATCCCTGTTTCCATGCCATTAAGGCATATTGAGGATACGTTATTAATCCCGTATTTTCACGACTTTCGCCACATGAAAATGTAATGTGGCCAGTATCACGGCTGGCAGAATTTACCTTCCTAGGTACCCATTTTAGAAACTGGGTGGACCCCCGGGCCCTTTTTTGTGTGGTGATACCAGAAAAAAGATCCCATGGCCGGAACTTGAGCCCTGTACCACAGGATTAGTAAAGTGAGCGCTTAACCACTCAGCCAACCAGACCGCTTAGGGAAGATGAATTATTTACTTCAAAGACAAAACACACGAGACTACAGTTCTTTGTCTTAGTCAAGTCGACGATGTGGAGAGCGTAAGATAAGACTGAGAACAAACACATAAGACCCTAAACTGCTCAGCTATTATTATTATTATTATTATTATTATTTATTGTTCCCAATTTCAGCTTCGCTGTATCACATCCATTAATTTAATCAAAATTTTCTGTTAATTTTGTGCAAACGTAAATCCTTGCATCACGAGAGCCTGTCTGTTTTCCACAAGAGAACTCACACAGAAAAGATGTAACTCTGAACACTGAAATGTTGCCATCTTAGTGAAGTTTCTGGCCGTTGCTGACACACAGAAAGATTTAAAGTGTCGCATATAGGAAGATCATTTAATGGCAGGACAAGATTTGGAACGAGGTCTGGGAAAGGGGAGGGTAAGAACCTATGAACCTGCGAGTCATATCTAGGAAGTGAAGGTGGATTGGCCACACTCTGAGGAAACCCGACACCTACATAGCAAGACAAGCACTGACATGGAATCTACAAGGAAATGGAAAACGAGGAAGACCTAGACTTACTTGGAGAAGAGAAATTATGACAGTGCTCAGAGACAGGGATACGCATGGAAGGAAGAAGAGAATAATTCAAAGAACAGGGATGATTGGAGAGCCTTTATCCGTGGCCTGTGCTCTCAAGGGAGTGAGAGGTGATGATGACGAGGATATAGGAAGATAATTATCTCCTTCCCATGACTGACTACAAATGTTTGGCCGCCATATACATTTCAAGAGCAACAGAATCTTCTTCACAAACAAAAAAAAAAAATTGGCCATTCACTGTGGATGGCACTTCAGAACTTAATACTTGTGTCTTCGTGTACCATCGATTACGCGATTTCAGTACTGCTACACCAACTTCAGAACTTATCCTGCAGGTTTGAACAAGACATTCTGGTACAATCTAGTATCATAAACAGTACGAATGCATGCCTTGCTTTGGGTAGAAGTAAAGATCGTTCGGTTCTTGAATGCTGAAAATCTGCAAAGTTTTTATAAAAATTCATGTCTTGGGCATGGGATCAAACAGTCCTAGACAAGCTGTGTGTTGCCTTGCCCGTAACCGAAGGTGTTCTATGCTGGAAGTTAACATGGCGTCCTTCTCACTACCTCCTTGTCCAAGCAAGCGCAGGTGAGATTCAGTACGGAACGGGTTTCTCAAGAGCAGGTCGTGCAGCTGTGAAGTTGGATAGTAAGCTGACCAGGTCCCAAAAGGTGGCAGGTTATGAGGTAGAGTGCATGACAGCAGCGACGTGGGCGGAGTTGATGACAGTGTTGACGAAAACGGAGATGAAATTCCCAATGTTGGGGCAGCTAAAGCCGACGATGGCATCGCCGGGGACAGATTTGGCGTGACAGGAAACGGAAGTTGAGGTCCTTGAGGGATGGAGTTCGGTTTGTGTAGGCCGAAGGTCATTCCGACGTCTTTCTGTGGCTCTTGGATGTAGCTCAGGGACTTGGGTGACAAAGCTGGGTGGTATGGGTTTGAACCTGCACTTGGAAACGGTAGCTCCAGACCTGAAATTCAGGTAAAGGGGACATAACTTATTAACCAGTGAAATCAAGGTAAAGGGGACATAACTTATTAACCAGTACAGAAGGATGTAAACCAGGATGGAGGCGTATGGGATAATTTTATAAAATGTGGGAAGACAAGATGAGAAAGTAAAAGAATAGGGGAAAGCGCGACATTAAAAGTTACCACTATAATCAATTTCTAAGCAAAATTCCCTTTTCAGAGCTAAAAGAAGACAGAAAAATAAAACAGTTTTAATATCAGACTTTCCCAGCGAAAAACAGAAGTCCGCTTTCTAAACATGCTACCCCAAAACCAGACGAAGTATAGAAGCTAACTTGCACCACATCGCGCACAAGTTGTAAAGAGACTAACATAAAACTGAAAGAGTGAATGTTATAAAAGTACCTGGCAAGCGTGGAGGTGTGATCCGGCTCCCTTCCAGCTCTTTTGAATCTTTCGTCTGCGACTGAAGGTTAACCAAAGAGGGGGACAACTTTGAAATATTTTCTTCTGGCACGAGTTCCTTCCCTGGAGAAAACAAGCGCGTAAGACACTGAGTATTGTTTTCAAGTAATGTTAACATCTAGCACATTATTGACAGATACGGAAAATGTAAGTGTATTGGTCAACATAATGGGAATCGTATTTTTATATACAACAAAGAACGTTTAAGAAATTTTTTAAAAATTACGACAGGAATCTAAATGTCTGGTAAAATAATGTATTTGATGCATGTCTGGCAACTAAAGCAAAAAAAAAATATTCCCCCTTTCCGTGTCATTAAGGCATATTGGGGATACGGTATTTCCAAGATCTTCTGCACATGACGGTGTGATGTGACCTGCCACGGAAGGTACCATGATCAACAAGGTGGTCTTTCTGTCCAGGCTAAGGTACCATGATCAACAAGGTGGTCTTTCTGTCCAGACTAAGGTACCATGATCAACAATGTGGTCTTTCTGTCCAGGCTAAGTTACCATGATCAACAAGGTGGTCTTTCTGTCTAGGCTAAGTTACCATGATCAACAAGGTGGTCTTTCTGTCCAGGCTAAGAGTTTAATCTAAAAACCCTCACCATCTCACAGTGGTACAACTATCTAGCAGCACCATGCGGTGTATTAAAGATTTACACACACACACACACACACAAATGAGTTTTGCACACCACTTGCTTTTTAGATATGCTCAGGGACTGAAAAAAAATAGCTGCCATAACCCGCTCCCAATCCTGCACGATGCTGTGCTTCAACATCGTCATTGCATCGGCTGCAAAAGAACACCAGCTCGATGTTCCAGGTAGAATGAAGAAGAAGAAAGAGGAGGAGGAGGAGGAGAAGAAGAAGATCTCGAAAAGAAGCAAAGCAATGAAATTATCAGGTATTTTAAACTATAAAATAATAACTGCAGAACGGTAACATACCAAAGTGATACCTCAGGCAAGGTGATACGTCAAATATAGTGATTATAAACTCTTTATTAAGAAACTTAAGGCGATTTATTCCTACCTGCAGTAGAAGCCTGAAGATAACGTTTGCTTTGGTTTGAATTAATTTCACCAGCAACTTTCCCGCTGTTAGTAGATACTTCCACTTCAGCTGACTCGTCATCTGCGACCTGTGTGTCTTCATCAACATCATCATCACTGTCTCGACAAGAGTCATCTTTAGCCGTGTCATCACAAACATTCACGTCAGAATCGTTGGCGTCGGCTTTGACGTCCGCGGAGTCTCCTGAATTTACGCCATCTTGAGACCTGTGTCTGTTTCCGCGCTGTTTCTTCCTGTACTTTGCTCGTCTGTTCTTGAACCACACCTGAAACAGGAAGAAACATCATGATTTCTTAGCTGATGACAAAAAGGTTAGAGAGAGAGAGATAGATAAAGAGAGAGAGAGAGAGAGAGAGAGAGAGAGGGTAACCTTTTTGTGCCATGGAGGCACCTAGGGTATACAGTGTTAATGTTCATACTGTCCTTGACCTGTTGACACACTAGAGGATGATGTGGTCACATCATGCCAAGCTCCAGAAGAAACCTGGTAGCCATTTCTACATCAGGGTGACTGTGGCGCCTCGGGCAAAATTCAAACCACCGACCTCGGCCACGTGGAACTAACGGAAACCAACCAGTTTATATTTCAGTTCTGTTTCTCTTATAGAGTCTATATATCTGTATCTGCTGAGTTGAAGGTAATGGCGATCACTGTTGATGATGTGTGATGAAGTGTAATATAGGCCTGACAACATCATTAGCCCATCTTTCTTTACTCCCATGAGCAGAGCTCAGGAGTTGTCTTTTTAGCAGGCTCCACCGTCCTAGAAACACATCATTTACTTCAACGACCGTCAGTAACGTTGAGCTCCGCTTCGAAAGAAAGGTAAGAGCTTAAGCAGCATCTCCCCCGCTCGCTCCTGAAGTCGTGTACTGGCCAGGCCACTTCCCTTAGCTGCTGTCAGAAGATTGTGCAGACATTGAAGAAAAGAAGTAAAACAAATGTGGCGACGGTGGTAGTGGTTCAATACATAAATACTACAGAGTGGAGGAAAGGTACTTTTATTGTAACATATATAAAAAGCTCACACAGATCATGAGGGGCAAAAAAAAAAAACCAACGAATGTGTTTCAAAAGCGTGAAAATTTAGACACTTTAGCCCGCCCGACTGTGCTTTTTATCTCCCAGCATTCACACTGGCAGACATTCATAAAACGAGAACCATTCACGCTGGCGGACATTCATAAAACGAGAACCATTCACGCTGGCGGACATTCATAAAACGAGAACCATTCACACTGGCAGACATTCATAAAACGAGAACCATTCACACTGGCAGACATTCATAAAACGAGAACCATTCACGCTGGCGGACATTCATAAAACGAGAACCATTCACGCTGGCGGACATTCATAAAACGAGAACCATTCACACTGGCGGACATTCTTAAAACGAGAACCATTCACGCTGGCGGACATTCATAAAACGAGAACCATTCACACTGATAGACATTCATAAAACGAGAACCATTCACGCTGGCGGACATTCATAAAACGAGAACCATTCACACTGATAGACATTCATAAAACGAGAACCATTCACGCTGGCGGACATTCATAAAACGAGAACCATTCACACTGATAGACATTCATAAAACGAGAACCATTCACACTGGCGGACATTCTTAAAACGAGAACCATTCACGCTGGCGGACATTCATAAAACGAGAACCATTCACACTGGCAGACATTCATAAAACGAGAACCATTCACGCTGGCGGACATTCATAAAACGAGAACCATTCACGCTGGCGGACATTCATAAAACGAGAACCATTCACGCTGGCAGTCATTCATAAAACGAAAACAGTAACTGAGGGAAGACTTTTTGTCGATAGGAAATTTTTGGACGGTTTATGTGTCACATTTGTTTAAAATAAATTTCCAAACGATTTCTTCATGTCTAGGGACTATTAACTTTTCCTTGTCAGATCTAATTTGAATGTTATTTTGTAATTAATTTAGATTAGTTTAGTCTAAATTACTATAATTATGACAAACTGAACACATCCAGCTAAGAATTACGTTTGTAGCGAGTATAGTTTTAAACACGAACATATACCTTTAAAAAAATGAGAACACAAATAAATATTGAAATGTTAATAAAACTGGTCAAATTCTTCCTTGTCCTTCCCCGAAAAAAATGTGAAAAGGTGCAAGAACACCTACCTGAATTCGTGCTTCCGGAAGACTGGTGAGCATAGCTAATCGCTCGCGCATGACAACATCCGGGTAATGTGTCTTGGAGAAAGTCTTCTCTAGCGCTGCCAACTGTTGGTTGGTGAAGGCAGTTCGGCTTCGACGCTGCTTTCTGTGAGCTCCATAGCGGGGGTCGAAAATGAGATCTGTTTTGAATGAAAGCAGAGTTTTTAAAGTACAAATTCCATAAATGATCAAAACATTGGATTTAATCGTTGGTTAGACTGTGCAGTGAAGAAATGTGGTCTGGAGATAGTATTTGTCTAGGAAAAAAAAATGAAGCAGATAGTGATGAGTCTTTAAGTGAGGCTGGGCGAAAAGAGAAATGATGGCAAAATTCAGAACACGGCAGACCAGATTTGGAAGACATGTTTTAAGAAGAAGAAAACTGGAGCACTTAAAAACAGGAAAACTGAAAGGAAAAAGGAACAGAGGAAGACAAAGAACTAAGATACTTGATGTACTAAAAGAGTGGCACAGAGCATAGTCTAAAACATTGCTTGCAGAAAGAGCAAAGGATAGATATATAGATGGTTGTATAAATCATTGACGACCGACGCCTGACTGGCATGGGCACGAGAGAGAGAGAGAGAGAGAGAGAGAGAGAGAGAGAAAGAGAGAGAGAAAGAGAGAGAGAGAGAATGATGAATTTTTAGCACCAAAAGACGAATTTTTAAAAACCAATAAACTGCTCTTGATTTGGGTCTTTTTGATCTGATTTCTTTTCTTAGTACCAGCATCACTGCCCATGTGTCAGCCTTTAGAGACTGGCCCACACAAGCGTCACTGCGCATGTGTCAACCTTTAGAGACTGGCCCAGAGAAGCGTCGTGCTGTTCCTTTAATGAAAAAAAAAAAACAGAAAAGTTATCTGACTTCCATTTCTGCCTTCCTGGAACTTTTGAAAGAGTATTTCCCTTCATGAAAAGCTCATAGACACTCAGATTGGTGCAGTGTCAAAACTCAGCTTAGTGCTTAGTGTAGTGACAAAACTCAGCTTGGTGCAGTGACAAAACTCAGCTTGGTGCAGTGACAAAATTCAGTTTGGTGCAGTGACAAAACTCGGCTTGGTGCAGTGACAAAACTCGGCTTGGTGCAGTGACAAAACTCGGCTTGGTGTGAACACATTGAAGGCAATGTAAATGTCTACTAAAGTAAACTATGATGAGATATGTTTTGAGTTAAAAAAAAAACAAACTCCTGACAGAGAAAGACTTCATTAAGAAAATTGTCAGCTCTGAAACTTGCGTCAGCTTTTGATACTTTTTCTTAATTTTAAGGTAGGTATGAGACCAGCTTTATCTCGTCAATAGGTTTTATATATTCGCTTTATATTACATATTTTCACTGTCCCCTCCAGTCCCCAAACCGAAAAACATCATTTTTGAGCTGTCCCGATTTGTTTCGATGTTTGGGTTGGGAAATACAGAAACAATACTGTTATAATTCCTCTGCTGTTGGCTCTACTATAAATCCTGTAAAACTTCAAATGTCGCAGGAACGAAGTTGTGGTTACGTTTCAGTTATTATACTGTCGGATTAATTTCCTGGCTGAACTTTAGTCAGGTTATTAACTTCATGTGGTCCACGGAAGGATTTTTGGGGTTCCATAGACCAACAAATGGAGGGACTAAAAAAAAAATGTCAGAAGCATCCGGGTTCTTTTTATTTTTTTCATTTTTAATGAATGGTTCACATATGTTAACAGGCAAAAAACGGAGTCCACAGCTTTTTCAGACAAAAACAAAAGGAGGGGGGGGGGGGAACGGCCCACAGCAGTTCTCAGGCCGAAAAGGTGAAGGTTCCCACAGCAGTTCTCAGGCCGAAAAGGTGAAGGTTCCCACAGCTGTTCTTAGGCCGAAAAGGTGAAGGTGCACACAGCAAAAACAGATTAAGAATCCCATATCTCGAACAACATTCATGATAAAACTAACAAAATTGCAGAGGTCGTCTATAGCAAGTATTCCGAAACTGATTTCTGTGTTTACTGAGAATAAAACAATGGACGCTTTCGTCGAATAACAAAAATAAGGGATAATTGTCTGCGATTCTTTTATTAACGTTTATAAACTTGAACATAGGAGGGCCTTAAAGTGAATTTGCAGCTTAGTTGCCTTGTCGCCATGAACACGTTTGAGTGTCAGCACAGTTGTTAGAGCCAGGGAGCTATAGCTGACCAAGACCCTGTCCCACCAATCCGTTGGTGATCCCAATAACATGTTCAGTCTGGTCAACTTGGGAGGGATCGTTTGGGTCTTCAGGGTAACGCCTCTGCTTTTTATCTCCACTCCGGGTCTATAGACTGCCACAACCCACGCCCCTATTCCACACATACCCGCACTTCAACACTTTCACCACACCCTCTCAAAAGTACACCCAGCTTGTGTTTTCTGAGAGACAACAGAACACACAAAAAAAAATGTAATAAAGAACAGAACACTTAAAAGTGTAACGAAGCAATAACAATACCTGGATACTGTCCAAAAAGAAATGGAGAAGTGAAATGTATGGGATGTGTGGACGGGACAATCCCGAAGAATGGATGAGTTGACTGGAGTTGAAGGCCAAACGCGCCGTATGCCTGCATGCTGGGGATAGAGAAATCAATAACTGTTGTTATATTCAAGCTGGTTTATCTCCACCACTGAAAGTGAACGATACATTCATTAACTCTTTCACTTCTCAGTTATTTTCCATGCTGTGCCAGAATAAATTTTGTTTCAGAGATTTTGGTATATTAAACAAACCAAAAAAAAACAAAACAAAGCAAAACAAAAAAAAAAAAACGAACTGGAAGGAAGGTACTTTATAATTTTAAAAGAATATTGGTTGGGTTAGAAACATGCTACTTTTAATTTTATGTAGACTTCGCCTAAATATCACTCTTGAGTATTGATTCGCATAGGCTTGCTAGATCTACCAACACTGCCATTGGCGTTTTGGAGCACAAGAGTTAATTCACCCGACGCCGTGCAGGTGGGTGTGGGCGGTATTGCTTCTTGAGTTTGTATGATTTCTGGTATGTGTGATTTATTACAGACTCTTGCATGGCTTTTGTGCGACAAGATTAATCTAGAAGAAGGGTTTCAAACACCAGTTTTAGTCCAGTGATGTTGACTGAAGATATTCTCTGTTAAGTTCTGTCAAATGGACTGATAGCTAGATTTCACGACCTGTCTTATTATACAAGTTACAAGTTACTAGTACCTGATCAGTAAACCGAGGGTTTCTGCACGCCCAAAAGAAATTACTCATAAAGAGAGGTTCTTACGTAAAGAAAGATTAATGCACATAGGGGTTCACATACGTACATAGTTTTGTGTACATCAAGGGACGCGTGTTATGGTCAAAGAGAAATAACCAAGTTAACTTATTAAAAAAAAGAAAAACGATCAAGGGCAATGACTCTGAAAAATAACATAAACCAGATGATTGAACAGTAACTTCAGACATTAACAAACAGAAGCTCATAAACTATTGATATTATGTCATATGACAATGCGAAGTGAATATAATTGTGGGATATGAATTCACACCTGAAGACGATAGTGCGTAACGATATGTACTAATTTTACAGTGATTAAGATATTAATGCACGATTTTCAGCGTCGATGGACACTGCGCATTTGCATATAATTTTTTTTTTTAATGACTTTAAAGTTAACAACACAAGACATTCAAACACTAGGTATTAACACCAGTTTCAAGTAACATAATAAAAACAACATGGGCCTGATTCAAGAAATCTTTTATGAATCTTTTATCATGACTGAAAGGAAGGTAAAGATTAAGGTAACCCTGTTATGTCGTGGAGGCAACTAGGGGATATTGTGTGAGCGTCCATATTTTCCTTGACCTGTCGGCCACACTAGACTGACAGGTCAGCACCACGCCTGGGCGCTTTTCTTTCCCCAGCTCCAGAAGAAGCTAAGTTGGTTGACTAGGGCGTTTCTGGTCGGATTCGAACCCCTAACCTTCGCCGTGAGAATCTATAATGGAAAAATTTGTGATGTCACTATCTAGCTGAATGTAAACCGATACGTTGGTAGAGAGTCTAGTATCCCAGTATGTTAGCCGATACTTTAGTAGAATGTCTATTGTCCCAGTACCAAAGGCGATAGTTTGGTAAAAAGTCTAGCATCCCTGTATGTAAGGCGATACTTTGGTAAAAAGTCTAGCATCCCTGTATGTAAGGCGATACTTTGGTAAAAAGTCTAGCATCCCTGTATGTAAGGCGATACTTTGGTAAAAAGTCTAGCATCCCAGTACCAAAGGCGATAGTTTGGTAAAAAGTCTAGCATCCCTGTATGTAAGGCGATACTTTGGTACAAAACCACAGATTTTTCTATTTATTTTGCTACTTTAATAAAGGGTATAAACTCCATATATATTCAAATGAGCTTTGAAGGGTTATCTTCACATTCCTTCCAAGTTTTGGGAGAGATAGTACATTTTTTTCTTTATGTAAAAAAGCAGAGGCGGAAAAATATATTAATTATAATTACCGCAATTAACGTTTTAGAACTGGTTAATAGAAACCATCCGCTCCGAATCAGTCAGTTTACCAACGAAACGAACAAATCAAAAACACTTTTCATTACAAACTATATCGTAATATTTTGTATTCTGTAAAAGATGTCCACTTCACCCAGATTTAGAAATGAATTTTGGCTTTTTCTAGAGATGGGGAAAAATAGGTGTCCCAGAGATGATGCCGGCTACAATATCTTCTACGGCAGTAGTTGTCAAGCTGTGATCCCCGGCCTTTTATCAGGTGGTTGGCGGTTGCGTTATCGATTTGGTATTAAATGCGTAAAACAATGACGGGTTTGTGACATCATCATGTTACACGTAAGATGGTTTAGCAACCCACATATGGTCGGAAAAGTGGCCCTTGGTTGTAAAAAAGGTTGGAAACCACTGCAAATCGCTCAAAATATGAACGCTAATACCATATCCTTTAGGCGTCCATAGATCACGAAACAGGAGAACCTTCACCTTCATTCTTTTATAAATTATAATATACTTTTCTCCCCTGTCAGTTCTTTTAAACGTATATTTTTGTATGAATAATAAGGCAGTCCAGGCATCTCACGTATGCCATTTTTCACTGACCGATGCCTACCTTTATATTCTTGTATATTGTTATCACTCAGAGTAGACTTTCTCGTGAATTTTAATCACTTTAACTCTTTAGCCATGAAACGAAAATCCCAAACCGGAAAAAAAATCGTGCTTCTGTCGTGAGATGACTAGAGACCTTTATTTAGCTTTCAGAATAATTATGAGTTTCCAAAAGCAATAATAATAATAATAATAATAAATAAATAAATAAAATAGAATAAAATAAAAAAACTAAAGCCAACGTGGAAAGCCGAGGACAGGAAAAACTGGCGAACTACTTTGCGAGCCCTTTAACGGCACGGGAAGGATATAAGATATAAAATAAGAATGTGGAAAAGTTTTTCTAGAAATTTGTTTCAACAAAATCATAAATACTTCACGCTGGTAACAATGATAATAATTTTTGACCTGATAAGCTGGCAGCATTACATTAAGCCACTAAAAGTTAAGAAAAGATATAGCTCTCTTGCTGGTTTGAGTGAAGGGAACTTTCAAAATTTTATCAAATAGTTCATCCCGTTGAATGTTGATGAATTTCTTTAGAATATTATTTATTTCGGCTGAAATTTACAAGCCCAGTTTGCTCATTTATCTGTTGAAGATAAATAACTCCTACTGACTAAACATAACGGTTTTATGAAGAATCTGAACTGTTCTGAATGTCAGTATTTCATTTATTGTCAGGGTTTTATATACATGAAAAAAATATTAACCAGTCGCTCACTTGTGCTCTTATTCTTAGTGTGGTATAAACAGACAAAAGCCCAAAAACTAATCATATTACGCCACATGAAGACAAGAAATGAATATAACTGGGTATATGAAATCACATATGAAGAAAAGAGTGTGAAACGCTACATACTACGTAATAATACAGTATCTTTACAAGCCACTATTGCATAAACTAAGTCACGAGCAACTCTAACTAATGCTCGCTGCATTTAACTCGCTGTAGGCAATATCTGGTATTAAATGTGATCTATTGTACAAAAGTAATTAAAAGTTTATAGCTATACACTGTTACATGTAAGATTGAGGGGGGGGGGGGTCTCATTGTAAATGTAGTTGGAAAAGTGGCAACGAACTTCAGAGGCTCTTGTATCTGTTTCGTAAAATCGAGATTTTCTTTCTTTCTTTCTTTCTTTCTTTTTTCTTTCTTTCTTCTTCTTCTTCTTCTTTAAGCAGCTACTGAATTCATTGAGACTCAAAGCTGCAGACATGACGTCTCCATTTCTCTCTGTTCTTGATCTTTTCTTGCCAGTTGTTGAGACAAATAGGGAGTATATAATCTTCTTCTAGGTTGTCTCGCCATAGATGACTAGGTTTACCTCTTGGTCTATCCCTTTTCATTACTTTTGTACAGACCATCTTTGTCTGTCTATCCTCCTCCTTTCTCTAGCCTGAGCCATCTCAGACTGTTGTTTTTCAAAATGGCTGTTACAAGCAGAGAGTTGAACAATGTGTACATTTCTTTGTTACTTCTTATCTTCCGTATGTGTGTTGTAGGGAATCTTACTGGTCCAAAGATTCTTCTCGGGAGTCTTATTCTCAAATGTTTGTATTTGGTTTTCGTCTTCTTTATTTTGTACTACATTTTTCTGACCTGTATAATACAACTGGGGTAATCTGTCTTATATAATGTTTATTGTAGCCTTTTTATTTTTACTTATTTACTGTTGCTTTACTGGGCTTTTTTTTTTTACTTGTCAGTTACATATGAAAACCCCAGAACTGAAGAGCATGTGATAGAAGATCTTGTTAAATATAATTTTTAACAGGTTAAGACCCACTGTTTAAGAACAGCTAGAAGGCTGGCAAAGCTGGTTTCAGACAGAACATATCAACAATAGATCAGATGTTTCCGTTGCGAGAAGAAGCTGAATAGAACTGGAAGTATGAATAAGAACAGTATAAAAACCATATAATATATAAGAAAGTATAAAATAGTATACACAGGAACAACCACAGCAAAAATATGCATGGATTTAGCTTACTAACCAAGGCGAAGAACAAATATATCCATACTAGAAGAACTTAATATTGAAGAAGGCTGGCTAGTAAAGAAGATTAAAGATAGAAAACTTAAATATTTTGGACACATTAAACGTCATGATAATTTAGAGAAAACTGTCTTGGAAGGATACATAATGGGAAAAATAAAGAGAGGAAGACCAAGGCGAAGATGGCTGCAAGACATCGTTGATGATCTGCAAATGGATGCATCAGAAGCAGGCCATCTTGCTCACAACCTAGAGGCCTACACAGTGCTGTTAGGGAGGCAAAGTTCCGCAAGGGACATGCAAATGAATGAATGAATGAATGAAGATGGCTACAAGACATTGTTGATGATCTGCGAATGGACGCATCAACAGTAGGGCATTTTGTTTACAATCGAGAGACCTACATGAGAATTATTAGGGAGGCAAATTCCACAAGGGACATGCAAATGACTGATGACTGAGCGTATTAACAAAACTAATAAACCTGACCAGATATGTAAGGAAGGCATATGTGATACTGTATTAAGTTTTTAGTATAATAACAGATGTAAAACAAGGAAATGTCACGGGCCTAATTTTAATCAACCGTCTTTAAAAGATAACACAGCAGTTGCAGTAAAAGATGAAATCAGAACTGCTCAACTACATTAAATTGCGTCTTCACACCCTAATAAAACAGACTGGAACACTGCTAGAGCTCCTAATCTCTATCACACCCTAATAAAACAGACTGGAACACTGTTAGAGCTCTTAATCTCTATCACACCCTAATAAAACAGATTGGAACACTGCTAGAACTCTTAATCTCTATCACACCCTAATAAGACAGACTGGAACACTACAAGAGCTCTTAATCTATATCACACTCTAATAAGACAGACTGGAACACTACAAGAGCTCGTAATCTCTATCACACCCTAATAAGACAGACTGGAACACTGCTAGAGTTCTTAATCTCTATCACACCCTAAAAAGACAGCGTGGAACACTACCAGTGCTCCTAATCTCTAACTTAGAAATATACCGGGGCATAAAGATGCCATTGATGTAGAACAATGCTGACATCTCAGATATGCTTCTACAAATAAAGGAAACAGCACGGAAAGTAGGCCTAACATTTAACCAAGATAAGACAGAATATATGGCCATAATAACAAACAACAAGGAGGAGAATATTCAAGATACACAGATTAAAAAACACAGAACAGAAGAGAGGGTTTTTTTAAAATAGCAACAGAGTAAAAGAGGAAATATGCTCTAAAATACTTCTAGAAAGAGGCCACGATATTCATGTATAAAAGCACTGTAAGGCCTACAGTCTTGAAAGGATCAGAAACATGGAGACGAGAAAGAAACATGAAAAACAGTTACACATTTTTGAGACCAGGATTTTAAGAAGAATTTTTGATCCTGTCAGAGATTTTAACAGTGTGCACTAGATAGCCACAGCCAACAAAGAAATGTCAATGCTTGTAGAAATGACCACTAATTTATCTCCGCTCCGAAAGCTAATAGATTATACAGGCCTTGTCACGGAGAAAGAATGAAGGCCTTGTCACGTAGAAAGAATGAAAGCGTTACAGGTCTTGTCATGTAGAAAGAAGAGAAGAGTTACAGGTCTTGTCATGTAGAAAGAAAGCAAGAGTACAGGTCCTGTCATGTAGAAAGAATGAAAGCGTTACAGGTCTTGTCATGTAGAAAGAAGAGAAGAGTTACAGGTCTTGTCATGTAGAAAGAAAGCAAGAGTACAGGTCCTGTCATGTAGAAAGAATGAAAGCGTTACAGGTCTTGTCATGTAGAAGGAAGGGAAGAGTTACAAGTCTTGTCATGTAGAAGGAAGGGAAGAGTTACAGGTCTTGTCATGTAGAAGGAAGGGAAGAGTTACAAGTCTTGTCATGTAGAAGGAAGGGAAGAGTTACAAGTCTTGTCATGTAGAAGGAAGGGAAGAGTTACAAGTCTTGTCATGTAGAAGGAAGGGAAGAGTTACAAGTCTTGTCATGTAGAAGGAAGGGAAGAGTTACAGGTCTTGTCATGTAGAAGGAAGGGAAGAGTCACAAGTCTTGTCATGTAGAAAGAATGGAAGGGTCCCATACCAAATTCCCATATACAGTATTTGGGCCTGATCAAAGCAAACATGGAAAGAAAAACATGGAAGAAGACATAACAGAACTGAGTAAACAGAGGGGGGGGGGGGAGAAAGCCAAGAACAGGGATGAATGGAGATAGATAGTGTCTACAGTAATAACCAGCTTGCAATAATAGATACAGGGTTTTGAGTTCATGTTAAAAAAAAATTATTTTATAAATTTCACGAGGCAACGAGAGCACAATTCAAATTTAAAATTAAAATGTAACACGTGAATGTCAGCGACTGACCCGGACCAGGTACATGAAACTATAAATAAATTGGATGTTGCAGAAGGTTTTCGCATTCCACAGATGAACAGTAACCAGTAAAAAGATTATGGTTATGGATCTTAAATCACCAGATTATCATACTGCTTTCGTGCAATTTAAACAGCAGATTAACATTTCATACTGTTTTCGAGTGTTTTAATCACCAGGTTAACATTTCATACTGTTTTCATGCAATTTAAACACAAGTTTAACGTGTCTTACAGTTTTCACATATTTTAATCACCAGGTTAACATTGTATACTGTTTTCTTGATTTTAATCAATAGCAAATTATTTTATATTGTTTCTGATGATTTTACTCATCAGATTAACATTTTATATTGTTTACACTGATTTTATCATGAGGTTAATATTCAGAATATTTTCTCGGAAAATTTTTTTTCCCAATTAGAAAGATGTTTTAGTGGAAGAGATTCATGTTACATCTAGTGCACATACATGTAAGGCCAGGTGCAGCACACAAAGGTAAGGAGAAGATAGTCCTATTACGTCATGGAGGCACTATGGGGGACATGGTTATAGTGTCTATATTTTCCTTGACCTGTCGGGCCACACTAGAGGGTGATACGGCCAGCATCACCCCAGTCCGCCTTTCCTCCCCCAGCTAAGCAGAGATTAAAAGTTTAACTTGTTTCACCCATCAGGTCTCGCACAGATTCAGGAGGTGGGGGATCATGCTTCACAGTTGTGTTCTACGACATTTGTTTCAAATAAGATCGTTCCCTTATCTTTTCCGTGTCACTGAGCCAGCCCGACTAGACTTTAAAGTTTTGTTTTTTTTTAAAAATCAGCCTCTCTTTCTTTTTCCCTTGAGATTTCTAATCATTGTAGCTTCCATCTACGCGTTACATGTAAAGAATTTAGACTGTCTTTTCCTTTCTGGTGTACAAAATATTAGAGTAAAGCTGATATATGATATGAACTGGGAAACGTCTGTCAAAACTACACCCACTACAGCAAACAAACAAACAAACAAACAAACAAACAAAAAAACAGTGGGAAAAACAAAAAGAAAATCGTGTCTGATAGAAGTTTCTTAGAGGAAGGAAAACATGTTCCAAAAATTACCATGACAGCATCTGACTGCAGAAGATCAAGCAGCTTGCATATATATTCATTTATTTCTGAACCAATGATGGTATAGTTATCGTGCAGAAATGATGGTATAGTTATCGTGCAGAAATGATGGTATAGTTATCGTGCAGAAATGATGGTATAGTTATCGTGCAGAAATGATGGTATAGTTATCGTGCAGAAATGATGGTATAGTTATCGTGCAAATCATGATACATATCAGCAAAACCTTCCTGACTAAGAAGTTATCGTATATTGATCTATACAGTCGTCAGTGTGAAGAGAAGTTAGCGTGATATTTCTTGTCTTGTCTTGTCTTGTCTTGTCTTGTCTTGTCTTGTCTTGTCTCCTTCCTCATAAACCTTTCAGTGTTGAGGGGACAGAAAGAGGTCTTATAGATCTCTGTTGTTTGCTTCATGAAGTGAGCTATTTAAGATTTCTGTAACCTCCTCCCTCCACATGTATACGAGCAATCTGGTTAACTGGGTGGTTAGGCGCTCGATCTACTAATCCGGTGGTACCAGGTTCAAGCCCCACCAGTGGGCTTTTGTTTCTAGTACACACCAAAAGGAAGCCCCGGGGTCTACCCAGCCTCTAAATATAGGTACCAGAGAAATCTGGGAAAGTAAATACGGCCAAGCATGATACTGACCACATCACACTTTCATGTGCCGAAGGTCTTGGAAATACTGGGCAAACACCGTATCCCCAATATGCCTTAATGGCATGGAAACGAGGACTTTTACCTACCTTGATCTTAAATGTATACGTGAAAAAACTTAATAAATCTATTTAAGAAATAAAAGAAAAAGGACAATAAAAAAAAAGATATTTCATGGCATTTTACTGCGATCTAAATGCAGATGACGACATCTAAGAGAAATAAGGAACTAATTTGACAAAACTTACATGTCAACGTTATATCAGCCGTATCTTCCAAAAACGTTTTTTTTATAAAACTGAAAAAACGCTGCTACCTCCTCGTCCTTTAACAGAACTGAAACTGTTTGATCCCTGGAGAGTAATGTGTCATCTTTTTATTGTTTTGCCCATTTGGCTTAGTGGGTTTTTTTTTTTTTTCCTTTTGGACACATCATTGACGATGTCTACTCAGGATCACGTGACCATCAGTCGACCAATCAGAGTCCAGATGTAAATTAACAGCGATACTGCCTCCTGCGGCTGTACGGCTGTTTTAGCAAACCCTTTTCACTGCCAAACAACGTGACCCCCTTTAGCTCCGCCCACTGACAAAACTTCAGCTTAATGGACACCGCTACTTGAGTTCTTGCGTGTCCAACAGCCACGTCTGGGAGTGATAATCTCTCCCCATTTGTGACAGTGAAAAATACATTTCAGTTTACAGTGTAACTCTTGCACTAATCGCAGGGCGGTTACAACTTCTTCTTTGTCGTCTTCCTTCTCCTTCTCCTCTTCTTTCTTTCTTTCTCTTTCTTGTTTTCTTTCTTTCTTTCTCATTTAAAATTCATTAGTAATAATTTATTCTTTAAATCAAACCTTTTTCAATATTTACTTGCTTGTAACTATATGATTAAAGAGAGAAAACTTAAATATTTTGGACACATTAAACGTCATGATAATCTAGAGAAAACCGCCTTGGAAGAGTACATAATGGGAAAAAGAAAGAGAGGAAGACCAAGGCGAAGATGGCTGCAAGACATTGTTGATGATCTGCAAATGGATGCATCAGCAGCAGGCCATCTTGCTCACAACCTAGAGGCCTACAGGAGAGCTATTAGGGAAGCAAAGTTCCGCAAGGGACATGCACATGAATGAACATACCTCCATAGAATAACCAGTAATGTCTCAACTCATGGCTCGCCAGCCATCAAGTTCTAAAATGACATAGTTCTAAAAGTAACTTATTACATCTTGCTAGAAATTATTTTAATGAGTGTTAAAGAATATATGTTAGAATAACTGTACCGAAAACGTATTTTTGTTTGTGTATATGCCAGCGCGTGTGCGTGCTTGAGTACGTGAGGTAGTATTTTGTTAGGTTAATTACAGGTGGGTGTAACTCTTATCTATCAGACTCCACCGCCACGAGGACATCACTAGCCCAGCCTGATAAAACGAGTGTGATAGAGGGTCTTGGTCAGCTATCGTTGGCCATTCTTAACCCCAGAGCAGTCAGCTATGGGCCACTGGCCGTTAAACTGCCGAGATCGGGTGGCATATCACCAGAGCTCTTATTCTCTACCTGGCTTGCCAAGAAGAAGAAGAAGAAGAAAACTGAGAAGAACTCAGGTTTAAAAACCTATGGATGTAGATGAAGCTATAAATAAACTGGACGTTCCAGCATGTCTTCACGCAGAGATTCTGAAAAATCTAGCATTGTAGTTTGACTGTTATTGGGGTCAAGGTCGTGCTCACCTGTCTTCATTGCTGAATAAGAATACTTTAAACTGAGAGGAAAACAAAGTATAATCTTCATAAGTACTTGTTTCTGTTTTCTCTTTTATACTTTATTCTCTGATATACTAATAAAAATACAGAGTGTCTTCGACTTACGACGTTCTCGATTTACGATGATTCTCAGTTACGACCACCGGCTTCTTTTGTATTAAAATAAGTTGAAATACCACATGCTATTTTATGATAAACTTGTAATTGCTTGATATGTTCTCTTAACCTGAAACGAATAAAGAACTGGTGATAAAAAGCTGTAGCAGTAAACGTTAGCAGAATACAATGCCCCTGGAAGAAGTGTTCTATTTGTACGTGGGATCTGAATAACGCTTGCCTCGTCCGAACGGAATAATCAAAATAAATTCAGTTCTGTGATAGTGAGTCAGAAATCAGACTATTCTCAGCAAATGAGCACACGTTAGTCAAGACCCTTTCTTAAAATAAAGTAGTGTTCATATTCACAGGTTATTCTGTTGCGACAATTGTATCAAACGGTCTTGGTGCTAGCCTGCTGTGAACTGTGACCGAGTCTTATAAAGAGTCTCTTTAGAGTTGCTCTGAAAAGTGGAGGAAAATGTCTACAGTAACTCTGTACCGGTATGATGCCTGCACTCCTAGTGTTTCTTTGGCGATATTTCTTCTTAACAGTTATGTTCAGAACAGCAGATCAAGCAGGTAATTTTAATTTTAAGGTGAACTATGCTCCAAGGTTGTCAGTAAGTCACTGATTATGATCCTACATGCTGTAGTGCTCTGATAAGTCACTAAAAATGACCCTGTATGCTGTAGTGTGCTGATAAGTCACTAAAAATGACCCTGTATGCTGTAGTGTGCTGATAAGTCACTAAAAATGACCCTGTATGCTGTAGTGTGCTGATAAGTCACTAAAAATGACCCTGTATGCTGTAGTGTGCTGATAAGTCACTAAAAATGACCCTGTATGCTGTAGTGCGCTGATAAGTCACTAAAAATGACCCTGTATGCTGTAGTGTGCTGATAAGTCACTAAAAATGACCCTGTATGCTGTAGTGTGCTGATAAGTCACTAAAAATGACCCTGTATGCTGTAGTGTGCTGATAAGTCACTAAAAATGACCCTGTATGCTGTAGTGTGCTGATAAGTCACTAAAATGACCCTGTATGCTGTAGTGTGCTGATAAGTCACTGACTAGGATCTTAGATAGTGTAGTGCTCTGATAAGTCACTGAAATGGATCCTATATGCTGTAGTTGTTAATACTTCATCCTTTAACTCAAACCTGTTTCATTATTTACTTGCTTGTAATTATATGCCTCCATAAAATAGCCAGCACTCTCTCAACACATGGATCGTAAACCATCAAGTACTTCAATGACATAGTTAGAAAAGCAACTTGTTAGATATTGTTAGAAATTATTTTTAATGTTTGTTAAAAAAAAACAAAACATATGTTAGAAGATCTGTATTTACAATGTATTTTTATTTATGTATATGTCTGCGTGTGTATGTGTGCGTGAGTGCTATTTTATTAGGTTAATTAATTCTTCTCTTTTACCTTGAATGTAGTAGTTAAATCTTACACTCTTTTGATATGTTTTTCCTAATTTAATTTGTATATTTGTACTAAATCAAGTGTGTGGGAAGAATGAAAGATGGAGTGATGAAGGGCAGAATGTAAGACGGGCCTGCGTGCCCAATTCTTTACCCTTGAAAAATAAAGATTATTCATTCATTCATTCATTCATTCTCTGATAAGTCACTGACTAGATCATCGTGTAGTGTGCTGAAAATTCACTGACTAAAACTCTACATTTCTTAGCGTGCTGATCCTGTATGCCGTAGTACGCTAATCAAACACCGTCTAAGATATATCGTTCTAATCAGACACTGTCTAAGATCTAGAGTCATCCAAAACGTTCTCTTCTTATCTATATATTAATTAATGTTTCTTAATAAACTATGTAACACAACTTCCTCAAACGGTATCCGAAGTATAGAACGCATAGATAGCGCAAATGAAATGGCTAATAATAATAATAATAATAGCAGATAATGCTACAGGAGCTGGACTGAAGCTGGATCGATGTACTCATGAAAAAAATTTATTTTCCCAGGGCGAAGAATGAGGCGCTCCTGATCGTCCGTCAATCTAAAATTCATGTCTGTCTACTGTCAATCAAATGCAGTCATTCAGTATATGCATTGTACTGTTATTACAAACATATAAAACGCAATACTAAATAGGAATTGACAGTTATTACAGGCAACCTCTTACCCATACATTGAAGAAGATATTCAGATGAAACATACGATGAAGTTATTTCACATTCTTACAGCCAAACTGATAAAGAAATCGCGGACAATAATTATTTCAAACTGAAAAGGGAATAGAGATGTTGGAACCCCAGCAGCCAGAGTGTGCCTGAAGCAACTCGAAGAGAGAACTCCTGGGATCTGAACTGCCACAAGAACCTGTTACCTGAGGATGTAAGCACTTCCGCTAACAAGGACGATTTTCATTCATGTGCATGTCCCTTGCGGAACTTTGCCTCCCTAACAGCTCTCCTGTAGGCCTCTCGGTTGTGAGCAAGATGGCCTGCTGCTGATGCATCCATTTGCAGATCATCAATGATGTCTTGCAGCCATCTTCACCTTGGTCTTCCTCTCTTTCTTTTTCCCATTATGTACCCTTCCAAGACGGTCTTCTCTAAATTATCATGACGTTTAATGTGTCCAAAATATTTAAGTTTTCTCTCTTTAATCCTCTTTACTAGCCAGCCTTCTTCAATATTAAGTTCTTGTAGTATAGATATATTTGTTCTTTTTTGTGTCCACGATATTTGAAGAACTCTTCTGTAGCATTTACATTCAAAGGCATTTATGTGTTTCTCAGCTGTTTTGTTAAGTGTCCAGGTCTCACAGGCATATGCTGCGATGAGAAAGATACATGCCCTTAAAAAAGGAGGATTTAGGAGAAAAAAAAAGCGTAAGAAAGGAAAAGAGAGAGAGAGAGAGAGAGAGAGAGGAAAAAACTGTGGGTCTATGAAGAAAAGATCATTACAATACTTGATCTCGAGCTCCCAAGATTTATAACAAGTGAATATTGCGCAGCTTTAGTTTTGAAATCCTCGATAGCTCTTTCCTTTGTCAGTACCAGCAGGTACTCGAATGAATATGATAAGAACATTGGTAATGTTCCATACTATACTAAGTTACCAAGTCACCTCCCATACACCGAGAACTGGAACCCTCGACGCTTGCTCGGGTCATAATTCTGAAGTCGGAACACGTTGTTATAGCTTCTTATAGCAATACGATCCTTATCACTAAACTGTCAAAATGAATAATACTACAGACCCAAACAACTCTCATCTCCACTAACTCGAGCTAATTGGCGGAATACAAATACAGAGGGCGCTTCAATAAAGCAATTGAATCCCTCCGCAACTATTTGGTCGTCAAGGCGTTTTCTGAATGCCCGAATGTCACAACGAGAGACATCTCCAGCCATGGATCCTATGCAAACCTGTGGACGGACGCCTGTTTTTCGCAGGGAGACCCGGCTCTCCATTTGATTAATGTGTTTGGAGAAAGAGCGGAAGCTGTCGCTGCACGGTGGGACAGACTGGTCTACACCTTGTGTTACCTACTCCTGTACTAACGTACACTTGCAAACCTGTCACGCAGGTTGCTGCAACTCAGTTGCAAAACAAGATTAAAGGGTTACTGCCGGCGTGGCCTCTTGACTCGGGTTGTTAGACGTTAACTTTGCAACGTGGCAACACTCGGATTAGCTACAACCAGCGAAATGCCTCATGAGGGAAAGGCGAGGGGGGGGGTGAGGGAAAGATGGGAAAGTGTATAGACTTACCACAGTGCTCATATTAAAAATGTTTTAGTTTACACACAAAAAATGTTACATGTCATTACTCCACGTGCAAGCATCCGTGGCATGTGTCCTTTTGCTTACGTAGATACTGTATGTGAGAAACTGGAAAGATGAGTTCGGCCGGGAAAAAATGATGAAAATGAGTGGATATTAAGAGCTAAATAATTCATCTGTTATCAGTACTTTTTAAGCTTCAGTTTTCTAAATCAGAGTTGACGACAATGAAATATCAAGTTCACTGTCCACTGAAACGAAATCGGGCCATTAGACAGATGTTAGCTTTACTGACAAACAAATACATTGCAGCTGAAACAAAAAAAGGGTACCGTAAACCACAGTTTTCCTCCCAGTTCTGTGCTGTCAATGTCAGGCATGGACAAATTAAAGAAAAATCATCACGGCAGAAATGAGATGTTTAAACAGAATAATAAATTTGACAAGAAGAATGAGATGTTTAAATAGAATAATAAATTTGACAAGAAGAATGAGATGTTTAAATAGAACACTAAATGTGACAAGAAGAATGAGATGTTTAAATATAACACTAAATGTGACAAGAAGAGTCCACATAAAAAAATGACACCGTCAGGGCTAGGGTTGAAGTACCACCAGACAGTATATCAGTCAATGGTTTGGCCATGTTACACAGCCACCACCAGACAGTATATCAGTCAATGGTTTGGCCATGTTACACGGCCACCACCAGACAGTATATCAGTCAGTGGTTTGGCTATGTTACACAGCCACCACCAGACAGTATATCAGTCAATGATTTGGCCATGTTACACGGCCACCACCAGACAGTATATCAGTCAATGATTTGGCCATGTTACACGGCCACCACCAGACAGTATATCAGTCAATGATTTGGCCATGTTACACGGCCACCACCAGACAGTATATCAGTCAATGGTTTGGCTATGTTACACGGCCACCACCAGACAGTATATCAGTCAATGATTTGGCTATGTTACACGGCCACCACCAGACAGTATATCAGTCAATGATTTGGCCATGTTACACGGCCACCACCAGACAGTATATCAGTCAATGGTTTGGCTATGTTACACGGCCACCACCAGACAGTATATCAGTCAATGATTTGGCTATGTTACACGCCCACCACCAGACATTATATCACAGAAAACATTCGTATAAAGAAATGCAGGAAACATGAGGAGGAGTTCGCCCAAGCAAGAGACTGAGGAAAGTAATTACAGAAACCTTAATTATCACATTATATATCCTATTAAGATGTCTGTTTGTCCCCTCAACATCGAAAGGTACATGAGGGAGGAGAAATAAGAACTAATAAAACATGGCGATTCTTCATCTTGTTTTACTCCTTCTTCTTGTCTTCAGTTTCAGTCTAATGAGGTATTTCTTTCTGTTTGGTTATTGAAATAGTTTTCTGCAATTAGTGGAGGGGGAAAAAAAAAGTCCATAATAGCTTCCATTAGTACAACTCTCTGAGAAACTGCATGAGAAAGTGCTTTCTTCCTGACCTCGGTCCATGTCTACCTCGCCAGTCATGCAAGTGACTTAAGAAGTGATCCAGAAATATGTCCAGGAGAAACTCAAGAACAAGATCTGTTACTGAAAAACGCTTTAGTGCTTAATTTCTGCAGGTTAGACTTAATACTCGACGCAGAACACCTGGTTCTACAACATGTACAGGAAATGTTTAACAGAAGAGCAAACAATAATCAGGTAAATCTGTTACATATAGAACAAGCTGTGGTCCTGTCAGTTACTTAATCAATTATCGGGGGGGGGGGGAACAACAATAGTCACAGGAATCAGTTAACAAGAGAAACAATAGTCAAAGGAATCAGTTAACAAGAGAAACAATAGTCACAGGAATCAGTTAACAAGAGAAACAACAGTCAAAGGAATCAGTTAACAAGAGAAACAATAGTCACAGGAATCATTTAACAAGAGAAACAATAGTCACAGGAACAAGTTAACAAGAGAAACAATAGTCACAGGAATCAGTTAACAAGAGAAACAACAGTCAAAGGAATCAGTTAACAAGAGAAACAATAGTCACAGGAATCAGTTAACAAGAGAAACAATAGTCACAGGAATCAGTTAACAAGAGAAACAACAGTCAAAAGAATCAGTTAACAAGAGAAACAATAGTCACAGGAATCAGTTAACAAGAGAAACAACAGTCACAGGAATCATTTAACAAGAGAAACAATAGTCAAAGGAATCAGTTAACAAGAGAAACAATAGTCACAGGAATCATTTAACAAGAGAAACAATAGTCAAAGGAATCAGTTAACAAGAGAAACAATAGTCAAAGGAATCAATTAGCAAGACAAGACAATAGTCACAGGAATCAGTTAACAGGAAAAACTGCAGTTAGAGAAATAAATTTACAGGAGAAACTCTTTATAAAAATAAGTTAACAGAGAAACAATAGTTACAGAAATCAGTTAACAAGAAAAGCAGTGTCACAGAAATTAGTTAACATGAGAAAAAGCAGTTACAGAAATCAGTTAAAATAAGAAACAGTAGTCACTGAAATACGTTAGTAGGAGAAACGGTCAGTCAGTCAGTCAATTGCATGTCCATTGCGGAACTTTGCTTCCCTAACAGCACTCCTGTAGGCCTCTCGGTTGTAAGCAAGATGGCCTGCTGCTGATGCATCCATTTGCAGATCATCAACGATGTCTTCCAGTCATCTTCGCCTTGGTCTTCTTCTCTTTATTTTTCCCATTATGTACCCTTCCAAGACTGTCTTCTCTAAATTATGACGTTTGATATGTCCAAAATATTTAAGTTTTCTCTGTTTAATCTTCCTTACTAACCAACCTTCATCAATATTAAGGTCTTGTAGTACGGATATATTTGTTCTTTTTTGTGTCCACGATATTTGGAGAACTCTTCTGTAGCATTTACATTCAAAGACATTTATGTGTTTCTCAGCTGTTTTGTTAAGTGTCCAGACCTCACATGACTATGGAGAAACGGTAGTTACAGAAATCAGTTAACAGCAGCAGTTATCGCAGAAATCAGTTAACAGGAGAAACAGTAGTCACAGAAATCAGTTAACAGTAGTCACAGAAATCAGTTAACAAGAGAAATCAGTTAACAAGAGCACCAACAGCTGTCATAAAATAGATTAACAGAGAAATAACACTATGTGATTAATGATAAAAACAGGCGGTGAAATTATTCCAGAATATTTTGCCATTCCATTTAACCAGGACAATTAAGACTATCTGGTCTGTGAAAACTCTAGAACCAAAGATTGAAGCTTCATAACTTGCACTTACGATCTATTTCAGAGGTCGTCAGAGGCATACCCAGGAGAGAAGTGGAGGGACGAGTTTAAAGACAGACATCCTGTTGGACGCCAGTTAGCCATGATGTACCGTTTGATTATGTCCTACTTTGTTTGGCTGCCTACCGCTGATATTTTACCTCCAAGCATTGCAGTTTCATATTAGTATAATCTCATTACCTCCGGGCGTTTCTAACATCCTGAGTATTCTGGGCAAATATTTCCACCTCCCCCCCGCCCTCAGTTGTCTTTCATAAAACTGGTTTTTCTAAGAATACTTTCCTTGTTCAGCTATTCGTGGTAGTCATTTGCTAACTTAATGAGGACATGCTGTCGGATCGAGATTCATTCACTCATGAATTGCACGTCGTGTCCAGAAAGTGTGGTCTTGATTCTCCGTTACGGGTACTCTTTGGTGGTATCAGTCCTTTTGGTTGTCTTCCTTCTCCTGTGCCACTTGGTCAGTGCATTCAGACTCCCCCTTTTTTTTCCTTTCCGTTTTCCAGTGGCTATTAGGTCTTGTATTGTTTGTTTGTTTGTTTGTTTGTGTGATCTCCCTGTAACTGCGAGCTGTTGTTCTTCGCAGCCGATTCTGTAGAGGTGTTGAGGCACAGCATAGTATCGGCGTGGGAGCGGGTAATGGCAGCTACGAATATATATATATATGAGTGTTTTTTCAGTCCTGGAGTACAACTAAGAAGCAGGAGATGTGCAATGCTTCTTTAACAAACTCCACCACCATGGGGACTATGACGATCCCTGCCCCGTTAACCAGGCTAGGGCTATTACTGGGGGTACCACGGAGAGGTAGGACAGGGTCTTAGTCAGGTATGGTTCGCTAACCCTGAAGCTAGCATATCAGCTGTGGGTCGCTAACCCTGAAGCTAGCATATCAACTATGGGTCGCTGATTGCCTCATCGGACGGTCGTCTTCAACCCAATTAGGTTCTGTAACTTCTGTATTATCTTGACATGCCCAAACAATTTCCAGTAGAATTTCTTCATGAATTCAGCAAATTTCAGAAGTTGTGCAGCTTCTTTGAAAACTCCTTCTGTTAGAAAAGTGCACCGCGACAACACGTCTTTCAGTGTATTTTAAAATTATAAACCTTTTGCATTTCTAAAAGATTTCGTCTTTAAACATATATTGGTAATCCTGTCATGCCTTAGAGGCACATAGGGATATGATGTTAGTGCCCATATTTTCCTTGACCTGTCAGCACACTAGAGGGTGATAAGGTCAGTATCACGCCTGGCCGCCTTTCCTTCCCCAACTCCAGAAGAAGCCGGGTACCCATTTCTACAGCTGGGTGACTGGGGCGCCTCCGGCCGGATTCGAACCCCGACCTTCGCCATGAGAGACCAGTGCACTAACCACTTCGCCACTCAGTATTACGTACATGAAATGCCATGTAAAAGTCCGTATTTGGTGATGATATCACACTTCTGACAGTGGTCTAAAAGGCAGATATAGCTACGAATGAAAAGTAATGAAAGGGAAAAAAAAAATCAGCAGCTTGATTTTCAACATGTAGTTACTAAGCGACAGAGAAGACATGTTAAGTACGCTGGAGAGAACTGTAACATACGACAAAACATAAAACTATTTATGTTGCTATTTTATGAGATTAGAATATCAGCTGTGTCCGGGAGGGTAACATTTTAGTGATATATTTGTTTGAAATACTTCCAGTTGTGGATGGGCGGAAGCTAATCAGCTTGCGATAAATGTTTGCTATACGTGGCCCTGGATTTTTTTTTCCTGGTACACACCAAAAAGGCCCCGGGGTTCACCCAGCCTCTAAAAATGGGTACCAGAGAAATCTGGGAAGGTAAAGCGGCCAGGCGTGATACTGACCACATCAGACTTTCATGTGACGAAGGTCATGGAAAACACGGGCCTAACACCATATTCCCCAGTATGCCTTAATGGCGTGGAAACGGGAATTTTATCTTTACCTATAGGTGGCCCTGTTAAATAAGGCGGAAAAGTTGACAGGAAGAACTCCTAAAGAAGAAACTTAATATCAGATTTACCACCTCCGTGGGTCGGAACATGGCTATGCGCGTCAGAAAGTTAAGAGGAGTTTTGAGCGGCGTCGAACTTTTATATCCAAGACACCAGGCATGAAACATCAGCCTCTTTCCCGTTGTTTCATTAAATTTATTGTTAAAGTCACTCTTAATACTCTGTAATCCTCCCTCCCACTTTAAACAAAAATATTAGCAGAACTTCACTGTCTCTATACCCTGCGTGATGTAAAACGTGTTTGACGTAAATAAGTCGTTTTCGTCATTATTCCCAGTATTCTGACGTGCTGTCTCCGCTGTTTTGCTTAGAGATTGCCTCTCTTCTGGAGTAACTGTCCCGCACAGTTTCATCTGTCTCAGTTTTTCAGTGTCTTTATAGGAAAAAAAAAAGAGAACTTGCAATTATCAAAATATAAAAGGACATCATTTTAGTCAAAGAAAATTTTAAGAAAATGCTTCGAAGAATAATTTCAAGTAATAAAAGGTCAGTTACTTTAACATTTTTTCCACAGCAGAACATAATAGTCTGTTCCTGCAAACGGAATTTGAAGATGAAACATCAGGTTTTATATATATATATATAAACTCTTTCTCACTCTGTGTATGTGTGCGCGGGTGTTCAAAACTCCTTTTAATCTTCTGACGCGTGTAGCCATGTTATATCTCACGAGGTGTGTGCAGCAATACTGTTAACAGAATAACTCAGTCAGTCATCCTGTTACCGCTAAATTCAAAGTCTTGGCAGATGACAGATCCATGACTCTGATGTGGCTGTTTTCTTTAATCTCCGGTGTGCCCATTAGAAACTGTTTCTCAGGATAATTATCATTGCACCCCAGACACATAAGAATTGCTCAGATAGCCCTTTTTTTTTTGAGAGAAGGTACTCGTACATACAGGGGCCCCAATACACCGGCTTGAATCATTATCCACCAAAGAGGCCACGGCAACCAAGGTAGAAGCTGCTGCCTTCAGTCTTAGAAGCCGCGTCGCTTTCATTTCAGCACTTCTAACCCTCAGCTCCAAGAGCCCACCACGATAGGGCACGACGAGGTCTGATCGATCTCAAATTTTTTGTCCAGAATTTAGTGCCACAGTCGTCGAAGCTGCTCATCGTGTAGAAGCAGGATGGACGTATACTGGTTCGCAGACTTTAATAACGTTGATAACTCTTAAAAGCAGCAATGTACTCGCTACAGAACGTCGCTTCAAATAGTTTAAAGAAACAAAAAGATCCAAATCCATGGCTCACAGATAACACAAACCACTACAAGAAGACAGCGTCTGGGACTCTTTGATAACAGATTCCAGTTTGTAGTTTGTGACGGAAACAATAGCTTTTTTTCTCCATTTTCAAAACTCGCCAGATAAGGAAGACAAAAGATTTGTCGAAACTCTGATTTCTCTCTCTCTCTCTCTCTTCCTCCCTCACTCGCTCCCCCTCTCTCTCTGTCTCTCTCTCTCTCTGTGTCTCTCTGTCTCTCTCTTTCTCTCTATCTCTATTCCTCAGAACGAACGAAGTTAAAACTTGTTTAACGAGAACCAAAAGCCCAGATTTATCTAAAGAGAACAAAGCGGCCCCATCGTCTTTGCCATGATTTTTGACAAGGGTCTGCGAGCGCTTCCAGGGGCATTCGGACCGGATTAGGGCTGGGCTCTTCTGTTGACAGACGAGGTGAGAATCCTGGGCAGTCCCAAGGACGAAGGGAATCTAGAGCGCCACGAACGTGACTTGCTGCAAACTGGCAGGATCACGCCAGGCTAATCGCCAGACAAAGTTCGATCATGACGCCTGTAACATCATCAGTCTTCAAAGTACTCTGCAGATATCCGCACAAAGAGGAGCAATGGAGGCGGTATGAACAGAAAAGATTATGGATTTTGAAGATTATGATTAATCAAGCACCAGCCGTCTCTTTATGTAAGACAACTGAGCAGTTTTCTTGTGCGGTGACCGGCCTATACAAATATATGAAGGATGTGCAAGATGAAGGGAAAGAGAAACAGAGCACTTCTGAGGCTAGAATGAGCTGAACAAGATTGTTGATTGTGAGTAAACAGTTGGAAGTTGGCTCATTGGTGGAGTTCTGACCAGACAAATACAAAGTTCAATGCTTATTTCTGTGGTTCTTTGCACCATTACAACAGGCACACTGTCGTGACGAAAGCTAATCGCATCCTGGGCTCATAAGTCGCATACAACTGAATGGAAGGCGGGTTTGGGCGAGAGAGACAAAGTAGAGACTCGTCGCGGTTGGCCTGCGCGGAGGCTTTGCTGTTTGATTCTGGCCTTTAGCCTACATGCTTCGCATACACCAGGGTCTGTCACACGACACCCTTGTTCGGCCCTTTGCTCTGTCGGGTGGCTAGCACCCGATGCTATCCTCCCTGAATTTCAAGCGGATTGCCCTCCAACTTTAAACACAAATGTCACTAATCTTCCTTTTATTCGATCATTTGTAAAGGGCTCTGTCAACGGAGAGTGGCTTTTTGTAGTTCCGATTTTCAAACGGGCTCAAATTTCAAAAAGCAAATTGAATAACCTTCTGGTGGAATTTTTTTTCTTCTTCAGGTTGTAGTTCAGTTTCATTGCCATATTAACATATACAGAAAATGTCCCCAGAGAGCAACGCGTCATCAGTCTGATGTTGACAGACTTCTTGAATTTGTCTTATCTCTTGACGGCTTTGAATATCGGGACTTAACGCCATCTGGAACAATCAAAGTCAAATAAAAAAAAAATTCCGCTTAAACTTCTTTCTACAGGCTCATTAACGTAATTTACATTAAACGGCAAAAGTCTTATACTGGCACTTCTGTTCTAAGATGACCTAAACCTTTTGTCGTAAAGGGAAGTTACATTTAGCAGGGTTTACTCCTGGGAGTCTGTATTTGAGCATGTAGTTGAGCATGTAGTTGAGCATGTATTTTAGCATGTATTTGAGCATGTATTTGAGCATGTAGTTGAGCATGTATTTGAGCATGTAGTTGAGCATGTATTTGAGCATGTAGTTGAGCATGTATTTGAGCATGTAGTTGAGCATGTATTTGAGCATGTAGTTGACAAAGGCGTCTTAACTTTCGTTGACAGTAGAAATTTTAATTGTGTGGTACGTAGTACACCTCATTTCTTCCATAGAAATCTACAGACAGATAAACTATATGTCTTTAGCTCGTTTGGTTCCAAGACTGGACTGTACCTCCTCAGAGATGTCTTATGGCTTAGTCAGTCATTTGCATGTCCCTTTAGGAACCTTGCCTCAGTAACAGCTCTCCTGCAGGCCTCTCGGTTGTAAGCAAGATGCCCTGCTGCTGATGCATCTATTTGCAGATCATCAACGATACCTTGCACCCATCTTCGCCTTGGTCTTCCTTTCTTTCTTAAGTAGACAGTAATCTTATATTTGTTGTCTACTTACAGGAGTGGGGTTGCTGAAGAAACATTTTTTTTTTTTTACTAACCTTAGAGAAGCTTTTATTATCATTTATTTTCATAATTTTGAATTCATTGAACTTCTTTACAGACTATTATTTCTACTTGTGTGCTTTCTTTTATGTTGTTCTTTATAATTACTAAAATATATCGGATTTTGATCTGGACATTGCGTTTGCTGTAGGTTCTAATTCTCGTTTTCAATAATCAGTTTTTTGTCATCAATAAAATATTTGCCTCTCTTCTTTAACTGATTTCGAGATAGTATCGAATCGGTTTATTTCTTTGTTCTATGTGGTATTTTTTTTTATAGAATAAATGTCTCTAATCGTTGCCAAAGTTTTTTTTTATGTTGAAATTTTTCTTGTGGCAAGGATTGTAATAGTTTATTTCTTTGTTATTATTTTTAAGAAAAGTTATCTGGCACTGTCTAGTCTTTCCGTCAATTCACAGATTTCTATATCCAAGATTCTGGATGATTTTATATCGCAGGAACACCTCAAAATTCTGCCTCTTTTATTTATTTTATGCATTTCATTGAGGTCAGATTCACTTAGATTCATTTTTTTATTCACATTTTTTTTATTCATATTTATTGATTATGACGTGACTTGCAGTTTTTGCTTCACTTCATGATGGTGTCAGCATGAGAATATGCATATCTCCATGCCGATAGAGTGACCTAGTTAGCGAAATAAACAAACAAAAAGGATACCACAAATAGATAGATGGGCTTACAACGGTTAGACTGAAGACTGAATGGAACAAAAATACACCACTTTAGCTACCACGATGAACCTTGCTCTTTTACCCAAACTGAACCTGTTACCAGAAGACCAGGGACCCATTAAAAACGGGTAAAATTCCCGTTCCTATGCTATTAATAAAGGCGTACTGGGGAAAGACATTTCCAAGGTCGTCGGCACATGAAAGTGTGAGGTGGTTAGTATCACGCCTGGCCGCGCTCACCTTCCCAGATTTCTCTGGTACCCATTTTTAGAGGCTGGGTGGACCCTGGGATCTTTCTAAGTGTGATGATACCAGAAAATGAAACAGTTTCCACTTCTCTTTGCTCCCATGTTAGTCTTTTAATGTGAACAACTTCTGGAGTAAAAATGGCTGTGTTTGATGAGTGACAAAGTCAATTTGGTTAGTAAACCATGTATGACTATTAACGAGGTATCATCTCTAAGGGCTGCTCCGGTTGAATTAGTTTCTGTGATAACTCAACCTGAGCGAAGGGGTAGGTAATAAAGTCTTGCTACGGCAGCGATGCCTGCCTCGAAGCTCTTCGCAGAGACTCACAAATGTTAACTTTCCATCCATTATGGTACCTGCGTATCTTCACCACTGCTGACACAAGCATGTCTATGCAAGAGTGACGGAATGGTCATGAGGGCAGCTTGAAGGAAACTGGCCATGACCCTGTCCCAGCTCTCTGCTGGTGCTTCTAGTAACAGGTTCAGTCTGGGTAAAAGAGCACGGCTCGTGGTGGCTAAAGTGTTGCATTTGTGGTCCACTCAGTCTTCAGTTTAACCATTATAAATCCACCCAGTCTTCAGTTTAACCGTTATAAATCCACTCAGTCTTCAGTTTAACCGTTATAAATCCACTCAGTCTTCAGTTTAACCATTATAAATCCACCCAGTCTTCAGTTTAACCATCATAAATCTACACCTTTCGACATGATTATTTTCAGGAGCAGAGGAAAATCTCTTCTAGTTTGATCACACTCCAGAAGTATATCCCAGCGTCAAGATCTCTGCCGGCATGCCTTTAACTAGTCTGGTTTGTTACATTCACCACTTTTCAGACCTTTACATCACTATAGGCCCTTTAAAGTGTTGGTCTGGCTTTCGTAACTTTAAACGTCCGTAAATTCTGAAAATAGGTATTGCTTCATTTCTCGGTTCCCTAATGAATATATTCATGTGTTGCGGGTGTTGTTTCGTAGTGCAAGAGTTAATTAAGTCAAATTTCTGAATAGGCAAAACAGATGTGAGAAATAAGATTAATGTCAGCTATTTGCTTTTGGCGGTGACGTATAGTTTAATATGAAAGAATAAAAACGAAAAATATCTAAGATTGTCGATATGACATGAGACCAAATGCAAAACAAAACAGACAAGGGATTCCAAGGAGGGAATACAACTGTAAAAATATAGAGCGATAAATAAGCTTCCATTTACACATGTTTCCACTGCACGCAGTTCCTTAAGAGGGTTATAAATGGACTGAAAATTTCCTAAAGACTTGTGATACTGGAGATGTGTTCTTTGCTTGAAATGGTTGCAAATGTGCATGAAAATATGTCAGATGAAAACTTCTTGTAGGTTTTATCGAAAGAAAACGAAAATAGTATTACAATTTCAAAAAGTTTCAAACAGTACAATTATATCAGTTTGTAGAAAACCCAACAATGGTAAAGACTCTTCTTCGTGTATGTTTCAAATGTCTCAATATTTTGCACCATATTTACATATCACTTACACTTTAGGTGTAAAACTGATGTTTCATTTTCATGAATCTAGATTTCAGTATAGCTTCCCTTGGTCATACATTCAGTTCTAGGTTTACAAGCACCTGCAGGTCTATATTCGGTGGTGTGTACAAAGTACTGTCACTCTAGAGGCTTCAACAAAACCAGCAATATCCAGCTACGTGCAGTTATTTGACGAAGACTGTTGAGAGTGTATCGTCTTATTCTAGCCAACAGAGAGGTGACGCCTCCGCCAAACCCACTGTCAACATGGCGGACTCTCCTAGACAATTCTGTCTCACTCTAAAACTCTCATTCGACCTAATTAAGCCCCCTTGTGGTGCAAATATTCCCTTCCGATTTCCCCACCTTGGTGCCACTTGGTACAGCATATTCTCGGCATGGCCTAGCTGAGATGACTCCTCTATGGAAAGCACGTTTCGCAGACATCGAAACCTATCGTGATCATCATTATCTCCTGGTCTAGAATATCATCCACCTCGTCATGACCCACCTCGACACCCTTTCACAATCCCGGGTCAACGCAGTCCATTTTTCGTTTCGTTTTTAAAGCCTGCAAAGTCTGTTTTCTCAAGCATTGTCCTGCTCTGGAACTGCGTCAATCACTTGTCTAATATCTCATTGTATGTGATGGCGTGAGTACACAATCCATGTGCCAAAATTGTGGCGTGGCCATGAATGTTTTCAGGATCATCTATGGGTTGAAAGGAATGATACCGATCGGTAACAAGATGATCCGCTTTTGAGGACGTGTCTGTAATTGTTAGCGGCACGAATCCTTGTTGATATTTGAACCTTAAATTTCCTTGTGAACGTATGCCCTCGTTCAACTCTCGTTCTCTGGTAAATCCTTTGCCTTGCCTCATTGCACAAGAGTGGTATAAATCTGTGATATAAATCAAGACACAAAACTTACACTACTTCTTGCTCGTGAATAATTCCTTTCCTTTGTGAAATCTTTCAGTTTCTAAAAACTAAACTGCATGTAACTCTGAATGTTTCACCTACATTTTATATCGGATGGTTTACAAATTCTTCTTTCGACTGGTCTTTGGTGGATTCAAAATTTAATTTTAAACATTCCTTGGGGTTGTTACAGCAAGACAACACCGGTACGGCCTTCTTCTCTCCATCGTTATTCATTTCATAGTTTCCATTCACCGTTTTTTTTCTTTCTTTGCGCGATTCATAATATTTGAAATATTTCATGGCTGGACCGTCCTCTTGATATGCCTACTTCCTGTTTTTCTTTTGCCAAGTCATTTTGGTCAATCGTAGAAGAACCTCTGAGACATTAAAATAAAAATCTGTTTCATTTCATGCTGTAATATCCTAATATTACTGTGCTTCCAGGTTGCTTCTCCTAAGATATTACATGCGAAGAAAATTGTATTGATGAACTTAAACAAAAAACAAATGAAAATCCCATTTTTTCAAGATATATTAATTATTGTGTATGAGTTGTTTGTTTTTTTTTTGGGGGGGGGGGGTGTGTATCTACAACTTTTGTTTTCTAAATAACATTTCCTTATGTTACTCAGTTTATTTCCCAATATTTTCATTACTAATTTAGTACTGATTATATATATATATATATATATATATATATATATATATATATATATCTAATGCAGAAATAAGACAGATAACTGAACAACAACCAGTCTCATGGGTGATCAGGAAAAGGAGATGGACATATGTTGGTCACTTGATGACAAGAAATGATCAGAGAATCCCAAAACAAGCTATCAAGTGGAACACAACAGGCCGAAGAAAAAGAGGCAGACCGCGTGAAACTCTGAAGAGGACATTATTAAGAGAGGCCAAAATTAACAGGCATAAAATCCTTAGATGAGGTTGAAAGACTCGCCGAAGACATGAAAAATTGGCGAACTACTTTGCGAGCCCTATGTGACGTTTAACGGCACGGGAAGGATATATGATACAAGATAATATATATATATATATATATATATATATATATATATATATATACGAGTATATTGTAGAATGAAGCTTTTGGCAACGTTCGTATTTTGTGTTTCTTTCTAAGCCTTAACTGGTACACGACCTATGAGCACTTCCCTGCGGGCTTTGTGTTTTGCCGTCAGCGATCCATAGCTGCCATGTTATCGTCGGTCCTGGTGTACCATAATCGACCAAGACCCTGCCCCACCTCTCCGTGGTACCCCCGGTAACAGGTCTGCTGGGCAGGGATTGCCGTAGTCCACAAGGCAGGGGAGTCTGCTAAATAAGTATAGCACATCCCATGATCCACTCACAGACTGAAAAAAAAAAATAGCCGGGGTAATCGCCATCCTATACGATGATTTGCCTCAACACTCTCACTGCATCGGCTGGTAAGGACATCAAGTTTACAGTCATAGAGAAAAGAAGAAGACGAAGAAGAAGAAGAGGAAGAAGAAGAAGAAGAAGAGAGTCACTTTGCCCCATCGAAGACTTGAGAAGCAATCTACAAGAGCTTGTTAAGACTAGCAGACAGATTTGCTTGTCCTCTCGGGCCCTAGCGCCGGGCTGACTGCCCCTGGATCTGACCTCCTAAACTTCGTTATCAGTTACCGAGTTCGTTACAATGACTGAAAAGCTTTTAATCCCTTGGAATTACGAAAAATGAGGCGATTAAAGACCCCAGCAGACGTTTTACGCCACAAGAGTAAATAGACCAAATCTAAAGCATCCGTTTAAACTTAATAACAAAAATACCGCTAATGCACCCTTCTGTCGACAGTAAAATCCTTCAGTTATGGAAATGAAATATACTAAGTTATGATCTTAAACCGTTTTTTGATAAACAAGGATTAGCCTTCTTTACAAGTTTGGGTCCAAATCCATTAAGTTCTATAGAGCGTGGGGTTAGTTTATCATCTTTAACTACACGTCATGTTCGTGTTTTTCTTAGTTAGCTATTCAGCCTAATATAATATTCCAGCGCATGAATATCGCATATTCCAGATGCGAAGAACCCACTGCAGAGATTAGTCCTCATAGCTGTTTCTCCAACCTTTGAAAGGTTTATTTTAGCTTCATACCATAAATGTGTAGGTGCATCTGTATATTAATCTCACGTGCCAAAGTCCCTGTTGTGTAATTATATAAACAGACATTTACTAGTATAAATACAGTGAATATTTTAATACAGACAGAACGCAGTGAAGTGAAAATGAAGAAGACTTTTTTTTTCTGATCCTAATTTTGATGTAGAATCGTTTTTTTTTTCCAGCTTAACATGACTGTTAACATTACAACGCCTATGTATAGTACTAGGGGGTTTTATTTCAACCATTCCTAACTGTAGAGTGAAACAAGACTGCTCAGTGTGAACTTTGTTGTTTCTAACTCAGTGTGAACTTTGTTTTTTCTAACTCAGTGTGAACTTTGTTGTTTCTAACTCAGTGTGAACTTTGTTGTTTCTAACTCAGCGTGAACTTTGTTGTTTCTAACTCAGTATGAACTTTGTTGTTTCTAAATCAGTGTGAACTTTGTTGTTTCTAACTCACTGTGAACTTTGTTGTTTCTAACTAAGTGTGAAATTTGTTGTTTCTAACTAAGTGTGAACTTTGTTGTTTCTAACTCAGTATGAACTCTGTTGTTTCTAAATCAGTGTGAACTTTGTTGTTTCTAACTCGGTGTGAACTTTATTGTTTCTAACTCAGTGTGAACTTTGTTGTTTCTAATTCAGTATGAACTTTGTTATTTCTAACTCAGCGTGAACTTTGTTGTTTCTAACTCAGTGTGAACTTTGTTGTTTTTAACTCAGTGTGAACTTTGTTGTTTCTAATTCAATATGAACTCTGTTCTTTCTAAATCAGTATGCGCTTTATTGTTTCTAACTCATTGTGAAATTTGTTGTTTCTAACTCAGTGTGAACTTTGTTGTTTCTAACTCAGTGTGAACTTTGTTGTTTCTAACTCAGTGTGAACTTTGTTGTTTCTAATTCCGTGTAAGCTTTTTTGCCTGTAACTCAGTGTAAGCTTTGTTGTTTGTAACTCAGTGTAAGCTTTGTAGTTTCTAACTCAGTGTGAACATTGTTGTTTCAAACTCAGTGTGAACTTTGTTGTTTGTAACTTAGTGTGAACTGTGTTGTTTTTAACTCAGAGTAAGCTTTGTTGTTTCAAACTCAGTGTGAACTTTGTTGTTTCTAACTCAGTGTAAGCTTTGTTGTTTCAAACTCAGTGTGAACTTTATTGTTTCTAACTCAGTGTGATCTTTTGTTGTTTCTATCTCAGTGTGAACGTTGTTGTTTATAACTCAGTGTGAACATCGTTGTTTCTAACTCAGTGTGAACATTGTTGTTTCTAACTCAGTGTGAACATTATTGTTTCTAGCTCAGTGTGAACGTGTGCTTAATGCTTATTCTCTTTTACGTGGAAATCAAGATTTTCTAGCCACCATTTGTCCAAATCAGGACTTTCTCTTTACCATTTGTCGAACTCAGGAGTTTCTCTTTACCATTTGTCGAACTCAGGAGTTTCTCGTCACTGTCTGTCCAACTCAGGAGTTTCTCGTCACTGTCTGTCCAACTCAGGAGTTTCTCGTCACTGTCTGTCCAACTCAGGAGTTTCTCATCACTGTCTGTCCAACTCAGGAGTTTCTCGTCACTGTCTGTCCAACTCAGGAGTTTCTCGTCACTGTCTGTCCAACTCAGGAGTTTCTCGTCACTGTCTGTCCAACTCAGGAGTTTCTCATCACTGTCTGTCCAACTCAGGAGTTTCTCGTCACTGTCTGTCCAACTCAGGAGATTCTCGTCACTGTCCGTCCAACTCAGGAGTTTCTCGTCACTGTCTATCCAACCCAGGAGAGTCTCGTCACTGTCTGTTCAACGTAGGAATTTCTCGTCATTATTTGTCTGACTTGGGATTTTTTCCTCACCATTAGTCTAACTTGGGATTTTTTCCTCACCATTAGTCTAACTTGGGATTTTTTCCTCCCATTAGTCTAACTTGGGATTTTTTCCTCACCATTAGTCTAACTTGGGATTTTTTCCTCACCATTAGTCTAACTTGGGATTTTTTCCTCACCATTAGTCTAACTTGGGATTTTCGTCACTATTTGTCTAACTTGGGATTTTTTCCTCACCATTAGTCTAACTTGGGATTTTTTTCTCACCATTAGTCTAACTTGGGATTTTTCGTCACTATTTGTCTAACTTGGGACTTTTTCCTCACCATTAGTCTAACTTGGGATTTTTTCCTCACCATTAGTCTAACTTGGGATTTTTCGTCACTATTTGTCTAACTTGGGATTTTTTCCTCACCATTTGTCTAACTCAGGAGTTTTTTTTTCGGCGTTTCAAAGCTGAAGCTTAACTTTTAAACAAGAGCTTTTTTTTTTAATGTAGGGAAAAATTAATATGTTGGTGTTATTCTTTGTTTTCTGGATTCAAAGTTTATATTTCTGTATGATATAAATAGAGACCTATGATTACTTCTTGAAAATAAACGGAGGTTCTGTTAATTGCAGATAGTGTTTGTGTGTGTTTGTTTATGTGTGTCTGTGTACGTGGTCTCAACTCTATTTCCACAGCAAGAGATATGAATGGTTTAAATGAGAAAAAGAATTTACAGAATTAAAAAAAAAATCAGACTGATTTCGCAGTTTTGCTCAAGGGATTTAAATTAATATAAAAGCTAAATGTAGGACTCTGGTCATTTTCTGATATAAACGTGGCGATTCTGTTTATTACACATTTTTTTGTGTGATCTGAAATTTTCTTTGATTGGTGAAAGAACTCAAAACGCATTTCCACAACAGCTTTCTGTAGATGATGGTTTCAAGTCCGTGTGTTTAGTTTACAAACATTGGCAGCAAACGATAGTAAGACCTTTCACACCATGGAGATGAATCTGATGAGAAAAGGGCTTTAAAATTATAGAAGCCTTGAAAAACATCTCAGAACTGAGGATTGGAACTGCAAAAGAAAAGAAAAAAATAGTGTCGGAGCTGCCATGAAAACTTGAAAAACAAACAGCAGTTGCTAAAAACAAGTGATAAAACATAAAGGATGCAAGTAAACCCGCCTCTATGCCACCTAATAACACAAGCCACAAGGCGGAAGAATTTGAACAGTAAGAGAGGTCGACGACGAATCGTCTAATTCCTATTGTGTGAACGTGCTGGCTCTATTTGTGTGTGTACCGGCTGGGTGGACGGTCAAATATGGCGTTCTCATTGCCCAACTTAGTGACAAGTTGTAAGGGGCCTAGAGCAAATTTGCCGCCATCTCTAGATGCTAGCAAAGACTAGATGACTCTCGCGAGGCTGACCGAGAGTACACGAGAGTCGAAGGCTTCTGCCAAAATGTCACTCTCGCAAGGGCAGCTTGTCTTGTTGCCGTGTGTTTGTCTCGCAGTTTGCGCTGTAAATTTTCCTTGGTTACTGCTTGGAACAGAAACCACTGTTGTAAAGCAATGGCGAACTTTGGCTTTTCATTTAAAGAAAAAAAGGAAATCTATAAAGTTCTTTGTTACGACCAGATAGGGGCCAACAAATGCCTGGTAGGAAGTTAGCACGACGAGTTATTCAAATTTGCATGTCGAGAAACTGCGAGACTAGACTCCGAGAGCTGACTTTTGACGTTAGACATCGTTGCAGTAACGATAACATTTCATTCTTGCACCTCTTTCGCCACAAACAGTTGTTTTTTGTTTTGTTTTGTTTTTAAACAGGGACAATGTTTGACATGTTCCTCAACAGACAAGTCTAGATTAAACAGTATAGGCTTATTTACACAGAACAGGAATATACTCTCCAGATGTTTTCTTCGCTCATTTTGAACTACATTTAGAAGAGGCAAATGAACTAGCTGCAGAATTCGTTCAAAACATACACTTTTATTATCGAATAAGTAGTTCAGCAAAGAATTTATAACATAATGAGATGAATTTAAAACAAAATCAAAACAAAAGAACAGAATCAATCAATCAACGATCCATAAAACTGCTGGTGATTCCAAATCATTTCTTATCATTACATGTATTAATGCGCGTTTTGGTGAACTTATCATTACATGTATTAATGCGCGTTACGGTGAAACAAAAAAAAAGTCCTGCGTCTTTGTTTTGGCTGGGCAGGATCTCGCTGAAACAGGGCACAGCTCTTAATTAGTCTTAATCTACATCAGCTACCTACATGTAATATATCTGTGTCACTTAGGATTTATACCTTGTGTATTTGTTCCATGCTCAGGAAGCTGGAAATAACCAGCAGTTTCAAGACAGAACTTGTACTTGTACGAACTCCCTGTAACTGCGAGCTGGTGTTCGTTTGCAGCCGATGCTGTAGAGATGTTGAGGTACAACATCGTATCGGCGTGGGAGCGGTTTATGGCAGCTATTTTTTTCAGACCTGGAGTACAACTAAAAAGCAGGGGTTGTGCAGTGCTTCTTTAACAGACTCCACCACCTTGGAGACTATGACGATCCATGCTCCGTTAGCCAGGCTATGCCTGTTACTGGGGATACCACGGAGAGGTGGGACAGGGTCTTGGTCAGCCATGGTTCGCTAACCCTGATGCTATAGAAATGAGTATGCGCAAAATAATGTATGAGGGAAATCTGTGCTTGCATTACCACTGTTAACAATTAATTCTGCGAATGTTAACGCGTGAGAAAATAAAACATCTAGTGAATTTTACATTTCATAAAACGGAAATGACGAAACGTCTTGAGTTTCAGAGAAATAAATAATGGCAGTGGCGTGGGTTAAACGGCCTTGCACGAATATTTGAGATCCAAAGATTCATCCAATCATTTATTTACACGGTTTTTGTTCTTGAAAAGATAGTTACAGTTTTTGTTGTTGTTGACGAAACACATGTTTCAGCTTATCCTGTATTCATACAAGAACATACAGGAAAGAAGAAATAGAACAGGAAGAGAAAAGCTAAATTTACATGGATGATGCATAACAAACGTGAAAAGAAGAGAAAAACGTGTGTTCCTTATCTTGTACGTAACGTGTATGAAGGAGTGTTGGAAAGAGTGAAATTCATTCAAGAAACTGGTCAGTTAGTCTCCGTCATTATTCAGGAGCCGATTACGAGCATTTAAGCCAGAATCATTCTTGTGATGGTCGCCAAACACCACATCGATTAATGTTACGATAAAGAAGATAATGATTCTTATAACTGAACCATCTTCGCTGTAACAACGATCAAGAAATTCTTTGCCATGGTATCATATCAGACGGAAGGTTCCTTTAGGCAGTTGTTATTTCCTCCCTAAGAGAAACATGAGATCTTTGCATGTTTAGCTGTCATGATGTTCTCTTTGCAGGTTTAGCTATCATGATGAGGTCTTTGCAGGTTTAGCTATCGTGATGGGTTCTTTGCAGGTTTAGCTATCATGAGAGAATCTTTGCAGGTTCAGCTACCATGAGAGAATCTTTGCAGGTTCAGCTACCATGACAGAATCTTTGCAAGTTCAGCTACCATGAGAGAATCTTTGCAGGTTCAGCTATCCTGAGAGAATCTTTGCAGGTTCAGCTACCATGAGAGAATCTTTGCAGGTTCAGCTACCATGAGAGAATCTTTGCAGGTTCAGCTACCATGAGAGAATCTTTGCAGGTTCAGCTACCATGAGAGAATCTTTGCAGGTTCAGCTACCATGAGAGAATCTTTGCAGGTTCAGCTACGATGACAGAATCTTTGCAGGTTCAGCTACCATGAGAGAATCTTTGCAGGTTCAGCTACCATGATGGTGCAAGGGGAAAAAAGAACGGAGGAGCCGAGCAAGCGAGAGCGAATGATGGGAAGTATGACGTCATAGACTTGACGGGATACAGCAGGCAGTGCGTACATGGGCAATTTTTATGTCGGGTGGACAACTTTCGGCCAAGCCTGTGAAGATAGGGCATTTATCATCGAATTCTCCAGAAAGCTAGTGATAACCAGAGCTGAAGGTTGTTCGGCACAGCACGACTGACTACCGTGGAGCTCAGGTCAGCAAGGAAGCCTGTGCAAACAAGATTGGTGGGAATAAAGATGGCCACAGATAGTCCACGATAGGACGAGTCGCAAAGAACATCAGTTGCATGTTTCAGTCGTGAGTACTGATAAAACACGAAGGTCTGCATCATACATTTTTTTTTTATTTAAGTGACTATTGAAGGAGGTGGGGAGAAGGGGGAGGGGGCAGATTAATGCATTGTGAGTTTAGTCTTAGAAAATTAGGAAAACCCGAGTAGATTGAGGAAGCAAGTGATATTATGTTCATATTAATGTGTGTTCGAAGCTGAAGAGTAATAACTTAATGTGATATTGAACTGAAGAGTTATGTTTCTGTATCAGGGCTACATATGAATACCGTCTGGGAGCCTACCTACAATGGGGCCTTGCAGGCTCCGCTACCATGATGGTACACTCTGATTCATCTCCAGGTTGGGCATTCACAGTCCACAAGGAACAGTTTGGACGCTGTTTAAGTTCTTGATGACCTGTAATTTGATGACCTCGATGGCAACTTTTTTTCTGAATATTTCTTGTTACTAGATACATCATGAAACAAGCCTCTTTATTAGCAGCCTTAATTCATGATTTTACTACGGTGACACAAAAGTATTGGTATAGATAATGACTAAAGTGATATCATTATTTAGTATGGCCGATATAGGTAATGGCTATACTTGATACAGGTGATGGTATACCTAATATTGGTAATGGCATATCTGATGTAGGTAATGGGTATACGTGATGTAGGTAATGGTATAACTGATATTGATAATGAGTACACTGGATATAGATAATGGGTATAGTTGATATAAGTAATGGGTATACGTTATATAGGTCATGGGCATAGTTGATAAAGGTAATGTATACTTGATATAGGTTATGAATAAATTTGATATAAGTAACGAATGTGATATAAGTAATGGATATACTGTAGTTGATATAGGTAATGGGTATAGTTGATATAGGTAAGGGATATAGTTGATGTAGATAACTGGCATAGTTGATATAGGTAATGGATGTAGTAGATATAGCTGATATAGATAACTTGATATAGGCAATGGTTATAACTGAAATATGGATAATTCATGCAGACACCAAATTATGATTAAGACAAATCTACTAAATGATTATATCAAATATACTATATGCAGTAGTAGTAGTAGTAGTAGTAGTAGTAGTAGTAGTAGTAGTAGTAGTAGTAGCAGCAACATCAGCAGTAGTAGTAGTAGTAGCAGCAGCAGCAAAAGCAACAGTGGAAGTAGTAGTAGTAGTAGTAGTAGTAGGAGCAGTATTATTAGTAGTATTATAGCGGCATCAGCAGTAGTGGTAGTATTAGCATCAGCAACAGCAGCAGTAGTAGTAGTGGTAGTAGTAATAGTAGTAGCATCTGCAGCAGCAGTAATAGTGGTAGTAGCAGTAGTAGTAGTAGGAGCAGTAGTAGTATTAGTAGTAGTAGCGGTAGTAGTAGCATCAGCAGCAGCAGTAGTAGTCGTAGTAGTAGTAGCATCAGCAGCAGCAGCAGTAGTAGTAGTACTAATAGTAGTAGTAGTAGTAGTAGTAGTAGTAGTAGTAGTAGTAGTAGTAGTAGTAGTAGCAGCAGCAGCAGCAGTAGTAGTTATGTAAACTTGACTATGCTACTTCTTCATGACTTGAGATTCACCAAACTGGAAACTTATTGCTTTTAGAATTTCCAGGAATTAGGAAGGGGTCCCTTTGTGTAGCAGTCAAGAGAGAGCGCCTTGTCTGCTACGAGACAAGAAACTTAGCTGCCATGAGAGATGAAGGTCTTCAGAGAATAAATATAAACAAAGATAAAGAGGAGTTTAGAAAAACTTTAGATCTTGTAACAAGTACAAAGAGACAGCAAGATTTGCGTATCAAGGGCTACGTTGTTCAAATTGTCTGGCCAAACTGACAGTTGACACTTCATGCAACAATGTCGTCCGTTTTGTTTTCTGTTTTCAGGTCCACATTTCGTTAGCTTTACTTTTGTCCACTTTTTGTGTTTGTCTATACTTTGGGATTAGGTACATTTGTTCAAAAGTTTGTATGTCCAAAGAGCAATGTACTTGGAACGAATGTTTCCTCTCCAACAAGGCAGCAAGTGTTTCAGCGTTTGAATGTTTTAAAGCTGTTTGTTTTGAATTGTTTTAAAAATAGCTTCCTCTGGGCTTTACGTCAAGGGAATCTAGACCTCAACCTCTGAGCTGCCTGTTGTGCCATTTTTAGACCGAAGTGTCAGATTTCAGAGTTCACGAATCTGCGGATTAAGGACTGGGAAATCTAGTTCAGTCACAGAGTGTTGCTTGAGACAAAGTCCAAGAGGACACGCTCGCAAACAGGAGTTTGTTTGTTGTGCATGGTCCAGAGCATGGCAGAACCTTGGAGGTACGTGTTCTTCGAGCATTGTCCGAGTGGCACAAGGAGCAAAGGGTTGACAGAAACAACAGAGAAATGCTTGCAGAGAAGGTAAAACCTTCACTGACACTAGGCAAATATGCCTTTAAAAAACTTAGAATTCACAAGGTTTTTGGGGGCTCCATCTTTGGAAAGTTTCATAAGGAGGCAGTTTGAGATTAAGCCAGAGTCAAGATCAGTGGGATCTAATCTTCTGTTGGCGAAGGGAACATGTAAGAGACAGGTTTTACAAAAAGAGAGAAACACAGAGATAGTGTTTAACACTCAGGATAGAACAGCAGAGGAAAAAAAAAGAAACAGAGAAATGGATAGAAACAGACGGACAAAGAAAGAAACAACATGTTATATTTTTCATTTTCGAAAAAAGTGTCGTTGTTAACAAATGTACCTAGGCAAAATGTTCAATCTGATATTCGAGAAATTTTACTTTCTGGACTCTGGATCAGTGGCTCCAAATCTGTGATCCACAAATCACAAATGGTCCGCGTAGTCTTATCAGGTGATATGTGGCTGAGTTACACATTTTGGTAATAAGTGCCATCTGTTCTTCTTCTTTTTCTTCTTTGTTCGCTTCTACCACCAAAACCGCACAGTGATCCTACTGAATTTACGCCTGTGGTCCTCGTTAGGTCCCGTGGTCTCCTGTGTGGTCCCCACAAGGACCACACGAGATCCATGAGATAACCACAAGGGGTTCAGAGTATCACAGGGCTTTAGCCTGTATTCTTGGTGGGTCTCAGAAGCGGGATTGCGTGACACCGTGGTTTTCATTGCACCAGTTTAGTCTAGGGTTGGACTTTCTCACCGGAAGACCTCGACGTGTTTGGGATATCAGTGCATCCCCGCTGGGTGAGAGGCGGTAGCCCACTCAGGCCAGAGTTGGACCTTCTCACCGGAAAACCTCGACGTGTTTTGAGATACCCGTGTATCACCGCCGGGTGAGAGGTTGTTGCCCATCCAGTCCAGAGTTGGACTTTCTCACTGGAAAACCTCAGCGTGATTAGGATACGCAAACATCCCCACCGGGTGAGAGGTGGTTGCCTATCTAGACTGCCCTGGTCCAGTGTCTCCGACTTCAGCATTTTGTGGTCGTGGCCGCTACCCTTCCTAGATGTGAGCAGGATGGAGCTTTTGTCCAGGAGGACGAATCCTCGCCACTAGTGACTTCTACCCCTGGGTTGAGCCGGTTTAGGCATATTATCCCAGTGTGGGCGTGTTTGGGACGTGACCGACCTCTAGAGCAGAGGTACTGTGACATGCATAGCCTTCAAGATTCACCCCTGGTGTGAGCCGGTTTAGGCAAAATTCACCAGTATGGGTGTTTATCAGGCGTGACCGACCTCTAGAGCGGAGGTGGCATGACATGTCTAGCCATCAAGTTCCACCCCTGGTGTGTGCCGGTTTAGGCATATTTCACCAGTGTAGGTGTATTTCGGACGTGGCCGGCCTCTAGAGCAGAGGTGCAGTGGTATGTATAGCTCTTGTAGCGATACTACTGGACATACCGATTAAACTTCACTTTATCCTTTCCGCCACCTTTCCCATCGGCACCGCACAGCAACCTTTATTTCCTTTTCGCATTTCTTCCTTGACCGGGAGGAGCTTCGCTCCACGCGCGGCATTTGAAGAGTCTCGCCAGCAGTGCCTTAACCTCTGGGACAAGCCGATTCATGCATTTCACCCGATATGACTGCACTCAGGACGTGGCCGACCTCCAGACCAGAGGTGCCGTGATTTGACTGTTTGCTTCGCTTTATCCTTTCTACCACCTTTTCCGCAGTGATGCTGCGCGGCAACCTCATTTGCACCTTTCTTCATTGGCCGGGAGGAGCACCGCTCCACGCACGGCAACTGAAAAATCTCGCCAACAGCGGTGCCATCTGGTGAATAAAAACAGTTAATGGGTTTAAAGCACAGCAATGTCACATACAAAATGGTGGTCCGCGACTTATATGTGGGCTGGAAAAGGAGGTCCTTGGTTTTGAAAGGTTGGGAAACACTGCTGATCTTGACCAGTCAAGTCTATTTTATGGATAGATCAGATGCCATGGTTGAATATAGCAGGAGACCAGACTGAAAACAGAAGCTAGAAACTGGGATACTCCTCCATGACAAAAACAAACTCGTACATTCCTTTGTGTTTATATGCTGTCCGTTTTGGTAATCAAAGCTGACAGGCTAACGTCATGATTGGAGAACCATAGCTGACCAAGATCATGTAGAAGCTAAACGTTGAAGTGTATAAATTCAAGGCAATGAAATGCAATAGTTAAGCATATAAAGGAATCAGTTTGTTTCTTAATATCTGATAACTGAGAACAATTGTAAAAGCAACTGCTTCTGCTGCTAACTAGAAAGTCTTCACAGATTTGCTGGGAATTATTTACTTTGGACTGCGCATGTCCTGTTCTATGCGAGACGAGAATAAATATTTATAATAATTAATAGAACTGACGGATGCATCAGCAGCAGGCCATCTTGCTCATAACCGAGATGCCTACAAGAGTGCTGTTTGGGAGGCAAAGTTCCACAGGGGACATGCAAATGAATGAATGGATGAATAGAACTGATACCTATTTCGAGAATCGTTGTAGTAATAAACGTGTTTTCTTCGTCTATTTTATTACAGGTGTTTATTTATCTATATTCTTGTATGCTGTGTTTTCTGCTGCTTTCTTTTGTATTTTAAAGAAATTCTCATTCTTATAGCTCATTTCTACGTTTCTTTGTTGATTTTATTTCCTTTTATTTCCTTTGTTCAGATCTTTATTTTTTTTCTTCCTCTTCCTTCTCTTTTTTTCACTATATTTTCCTTGTGATTTCTTTTTTTCCCCCTGTTTTGTTTTTTTTTTTCTTTCTACTCTCTGTCAAATTCTTTCGTTTCATTTTCGCGCATTTCTCCGATTACTTCTCATTCTTCCGCTAGTCCCAATCTCTTCTCATCCTCCTCACCTCACGTCAAGTGATGTCCTGGCATTTGCTGCGGGGCACGACTTTCTGGGACAGACTTTCTGAGTCCTAATCTGACAAAATCCCAGACAATTCCTGTTTGTGAGCCGATTAAGGGGGAGGGGTGCGGCCTCTAACAGGCAATCGGATAGACCAGGCAACCCGACGATCCGACGAACATTCGACTTGTTTCCATCAATGCTTAGGTATATCCACTTACGCCGACTGAAGATAGATCGTTTCTATCGTGATTCCAGTCAATGACTCTCTGATTTCCCTACGCGAAAACGGAGAGAAGTATAATCTTATGATGTCCAGAGAAAAGAACAGAAAAACTAGGAGAGACTATTCTATGATTTGTAGCCAGCAGATTCAGTGGCGGTTATTGTAGAATGTAAGAATAGTTCGCTCGCAAACTATCTTACAGCAAACTAATTTGCAGGCATTATTTACGTTTAGTATTTTTTTTAGAACTATACTAACTATATAATTAAAGCAGCAGTTTTAGATCAGTTAAAACAATAAAAACAACTCCATCAGTGTTCATAGACAACCTTTTTGCCTAGCTGTAATTAACATCAGGTCACATCTATAGCTTAGTTTTGCTGTTCGCTGTTTAAAAAAAAAACAATAAGGTATTTATCAGTGTTCCCCGCGCTATTTGTCTGTGATTTTCCGAAATGAATCACTTAATTCTTTTATTCGCCAACGTCTATTCAAAATAACTGCATTAGAACATTCGATTTTGTTATTTGCATGCTTCCTTATTTGTACTTTTTTTTCTTTCAAATAGCATTCGAATCCCCTGTACAGTATCTATATTTTTGTCTGCTCGTAATGTTCACGATGAGCTTCTCTGAAATATTTCTTTGGTTATTTATCTCAGAGATTTACTTCTGTCAGTGAAAGGTCGCTCTTTTTTTGTTTGAGAATCTCTGCCTGACAATAGCGTGCGTTGGCTGCCTTCTCTTCTCTTTCTAAATCCTTCCTGCCTGTGCTGGATCCACGCCATATTTCTCTGCTTTGTAAGAGACGTATAGAAAGATAGAACTGGCCTTCACATAACAGGCATTCTTTTTTGTCCCTGTCATGGAATATGCACCGAATCCTCAGCATGGAATGTTACGCTTCGGATGTAAACGGAATAGAAGTCTATGGTCTGAACTCGGCAGGTATCCTTGGCTTTCTTTTCCCACTACTTTGTGCGGAATACTCTTTTTTTTTCACTATGGTCAAATGGAGGGCACCGGGGTATCTCGAGATCCCATGAGAGGTCAGGCCAATATCGACTAGTCTACTCATGCCCTCTTCTCTTCCTCCCTCTTTCCTCATGGTGGTGAAGTCTGCTAAAGAAGTATTCTACACTCCTTGCTTTTTAGCTGCACTCCAGAACTGGAAAACAAAAAAAGAACTGCCATAACCAACTCCCATGCTGAAACGATGCTGCGCCTCAACATCTTCATAGCATCGGCTGCAAAGAACACCAGCTCATAATTCCAGGGAAACAGAAGAGAAGAGAAGAGAAAACAAGTATGGAAGATTAAGGTCAAATTTAAAAAAAAACTGTTGCATGAACTCTACATGAAATAATTTAATCCTTTGTCAACACAGAAGCCTAGAAATCAGAAGTCTTGTCTGTGAATTAAAAATACATTAGATGTTTCTTCATTGAAGATTCTATTATGTACATGTTTTCTTGATATTATGTACACGTTTTCCGGCTACTACGTACACGTTTCCCTGACATTATGTACAAGTTTTCAGTGAAAACTTCACTTAGAAATGTCAATCAAAACAGTGGGGAGAAGACATATGTTCTAGAAAAGTGACATACATTTTTTTCCATAGAGCAGGGAATGTCAGTTTATGTGCTCCGAAAGATTAACAGCGCAAAGCTGAGGCAAGGAGAAGGGTCCAATATAACTGGTTTTTTTTCAGTTTTATATGACAAAATATCTCCGTAAAAATTGATGGTTTTTCTTTGTAATATTTTCGTCGCGTTCGCCTTGATATTAAAAAAAAACGTTTGACAATCGCAACTATAGAAAATGTGTAATATTCCTTGAGAAAGCGGAGGAAACGAGAAATGTCAGTATTTGCATGCAGTTCTGTTGATTTCTTTGTTATTTCTGTCATCTCTCTGTCGCCAAGACTTGCTACTGCTATTTTCCATTTAGCTTGAGTCTGCAAAGACATGTACTGTTTCAAATGACCCTTACGTAGTTACAGTTAACCTTTTTTTTTATCCATGGTTCCTTTAGTAGCCACATCGCAGCAGCAGTAGTAGCCAGGGCTATAACTCTGGCTTCTCACGCCCAAATACTAGTAGTAGCCAGGGCTATAACTCTGGCTTCTCATGGCCAAGAACTAGTAGTAGCCAGGGCTATAACTCTGGCTTCTCATGGCCAAGAACTAGTAGTAGCCAGGGCTATAACTCTGGCTTCTCACACCCAAATACTAGTAGTAGCCAGGACTGTAACTCTGGCTTCTCATGGCCAAGAACTAGTAGTAGCCAGGGCTATAACTCTGGCTTCTCACGCTCAAATACTAGTAGTAGCCAGGGCTATAACTCTGGCTTCTCACGCTCAAATACTAGTAGTAGCCAGGGCTATAACTCTGGCTTCTCACGCCCAAATACTAGTAGTAGCCAGGGCTATAACTTTGGCTTCTCATGGCCAAGAACTAGTAGTAGCCAGCTCTATAACTCTGGCTTCTCACGCTCAAATACTAGTAGTAGCCAGGGCTATAACTCTGGCTTCTCACGCTCAAATACTAGTAGTAGCCAGGGCTATAACTCTGGCTTCTCACGCCCAAATACTAGTAGTAGCCAGGGCTATAACTCTGGCTTCTCATGGCCAAGAACTAGTAGTAGCCAGCTCTATAACTCTGGCTTCTCACGCTCAAATACTAGTAGTAGCCAGGGCTATAACTCTGGCTTCTCACGCCCAAATACTAGCAGTAGCCAAGGCTATAACTCTGGCTTCTCACGCCCAAATACTAGTAGTAGCCAGGGCTATAACTCTGGCTTCTCACGCCCAAATACTAGTAGTAGCCAGGGCTATAACTCTGGCTTCTCACGCCCAAATACTAGTAGTAGCCAGGGCTATAACTCTGGCTTCTCATGGCCAAGAACTAGTAGTAGCCAGGGCTATAACTCTGGCTTTTCATGGCCAAGAACTAGTAGTAGCCAGGGCTATAACTCTGGCTTCTCACACCCAAATACTAGTAGTAGCCAGGACTGTAACTCTGGCTTCTCATGGCCAAGAACTAGTAGTAGCCAGGGCTATAACTCTGGCTTCTCACACCCAAATACTAGTAGTAGCCAGGGCTATAACTCTGGCTTCTCACACCCAAGTACTAGTAGTAGCCAGGGCTATAACTCTGGCTTCTCACACCCAAATACTAGTAGTAGCCAGGACTGTAACTCTGGCTTCTCATGGCCAAGAACTAGTAGTAGCCAGGACTTAACTCTGGCTTCTCACACCCAAATACTAGTAGTAGCCAAGGCTATAACTCTGGCTTCTCACGGCCAAGTACTGAGTTCTCTTCCCGGTCTTGGTCAGTTCAGATTCCATTTGCGATCTAGAACTCTCCTCTAATCACAATCTACAGATATTTGCGTTATCTCTACTATCCTATAATCACAGTCTACAGATACTTTCGTTATCTCTACTCTCCTATAATCACAGTCTACAGATACTTGCGTTATCTCTACTCTCCTCTAATCACAGTCTACAGATACTTTCGTTATCTCTACTCTCCTCTAATCACAGTCTACAGATACTTGCGTTATCTCTACTCTCATATAATCACAGTCTACAGATACTTTCGTTATCTCTACTCTCCACTAATCACAGTCTACAGATACTTGCGTTAGCTCTACTCTCATATAATCACAGTCTATGGACGCGTTATTTCAGTCTCCACTTTTCTCACAGTCTACGAACGCACAAGTTATTTCAAATCTCCCCCCCCCCCCCCCCCCAAATCCCGGACCGACATGTTGCCCTGTCAGTCTATCCTATAGCCATGATCTATTGCTGAACATGTCATTTCTACCTTTCTTTATCAGATTCTGTGATATTTGTTTTCGTCATTCGGGATTTAATCATGTTTTAATGTGTTATACTGCATATTAGCAGCTACTAAGTTGTATTATGTAATACAAACGCATGAACTTAATGTAGTAGTTATGTTTATTCTGACTCCGACGTAACAAAACGATTTCGTGATTTGTTTGCTTTTTTTTCAGTTAATGTTAAGTTTTGTTCACAGCGTGCCCTATAAGGTTTTGTGGTTGGTGTGCAAACGTTCAACTCGTGGCAGAGATATTCACAAAAATATTTTCTGTGGCATGTGTGCGCCATAACGTCAGTTTACAAAGTATGGTTTAAAGTTCTCATGAGTGAAAAAAAAAAATTAAAATCCTAAGAAATCATTAAACAAACTCATGTAACACTACCACATTTTTCTTGCACAATACCACAGTGCAGAGTAACATAAGGAAATTGATAAAGAAATCTAGCAATATTATTATTATTATTTACCCTGGATGTGCAGTTTTGTGTGCCGCGTGATCTCTTTGTGTGGGGCAGCAGCGTTCCTCACACTTTACGTGAAGAAATAATGAATAATGAACGAATAATGCACTTAAAAACTGAAGGAAAATAAATTATTTCTTGCTGGTAACAATGAAAGCATCAGACAGCTTAAATATTAACATATAATCTCTAGGAACGACGCAGATATATAAATATTAACATAAGAAATCCCTCATATATATATATATATATATATATATATATACATATATATGTAAATTGGGCTTTCCCAAGCATAAATGTTTCCTGGCCAAGTGTTGACTTTTTATCTCAGAGCTGCAGGTCCGGCTAGCAGAGTCTAAAATAACCAATACAATTATAAAACGGTTTGTCCCCTTGGCTTGTTAAGGGTAATCTGCGATTAGGCGGCCGTGATTGGATTGTGACAAGAACGAAATTTGGCCGCTCTGATCTAGTTAAGTTGAAAATCTGGCCGGTTTTCGAGCTGAGCTTAATTCCCGAAGGCGCTTAGGCTGGGCGAGATATGGTCACATTTTTTGTGATCAAGAGAGTATCTCGAAGTATCAGACGGAAAGACGCCCCCAGCTAGTCTGCTTAATAAAGTGTGCTTTCTGTGGTGGATAATGAAACGGGCGTGGAATGGCTCTTCAATATCAGCTAATTGCACCACTTGTGGTGTATCTTCTAATGTACGGAGTTTTGTTTTAGATTTATGTCTTTTTCTGTGATTTTGTTCACCAATTTATTTGGTTTATAAGTCTTTGATCTAGAACAAAGACGCTCTTAGTATAGAGCGAGTAGTTTTGTGAAAAAAAGGATTCTTATAGTTCTAAAACAAGAAAGGAAGAAGAAGAAGAAGAAGAAGAAGATGATGATGATGATGGTAATGGCTATGGTTATGCCGATTATAATGGCAGAAAAGAAATCATGTAAGAAGGAGAAGGAAGCTAACGAAAAGACGGAGTAGCAGAACAGGAAAGGAAAGAAAAAAACTGAAAGAGAAATGCTCATTAACAAGACAGGTAGAGCGAAGTAGAAGACAATAATAACAGATGGCTCATAATCTACATGGTCATGATTATCAGCCATGTAGTCGCGGATTACCCGTTAGGCTGAAGTAGGGGCCCAGAAGGAAAGGAGGCCCAAAACCAAGGGGGGAAAATGGGAACGTAACTTACAGTTTTATGAATTTTATATCAGGAGATCTCTGATATAGGGCGGAAGGGAGGCCAATTTTAAGATTATCCTAGAGACCTAGATTGTGGTTAAACCATTTCTGTGGCCATGGGGCCCTCTTCTTTTGTTATTTTAGCTGGGTAATGTGGGGGGGGGGGTGCATTTTAAGTTTAACTTAGGAGCCTGGGTGATGACTAAACCATCGCTGTGGCCAAAGAGTCTGCTTTTACTGTTAATTTAGCCAGGAAAGGTGGGCCCATTTTAAGTTTAACTCAGAAGCCTGAGTTGTGGTTAAACTATCGCTGTGGCCAAAGAGTCTGCTTTTATTGTTAATTTAGCTAGGAAAGGTGGGCCCATTTTAAGTTTAACTTAGGAGCCTGAGTTGCGGTTAAACCATCGCTGTGGCCATAGAATCTGCTTGTTTTGTTATTTTAGCTAGGAAAGGTGGGCCCATTTTAAGTTTAACTTAGGAGCCTGAGTTGTGGTTAAACCTTCGCTGTGGCCATAGAGTCTACTTCTTTTGTTATTTTAGCTAGGCAAGGTCTCTGCAGTTTTTCACTCTCAGTTTTTTGGTAAGACAGTTACTATGGTAGATCTGGATTGCCAATGTATAACAGTCCCGACAGAGTCTGGTTAGAAGGAAACATCAGTAATACGGAAGTAAATATGAAGATAAATAATGGACACGTACATTTTATTACTGTATTAAGTCATAAACATGCGATTTAAGCATGGAGGCGTGTTCAAGTCTGCAAGGAAACAATTCTTTTTATAAAACCAGCGTGCGTTTTCTAATACATGAAATAGATGCAGTTTTGCTTGATTTCATTGCTGTCTTTGCATCACAAAACCAATGATCAACTATCCTTTTTTTTAAATTTCGCAGTTTTTTCACAATGTTTCTACCCTTCGCACCATCAACAGAATCACGATCCGGAGACCATTTTTCTATAGTGCTTCATTACTTGTTCTTCATTATTTGTTCCTCTCCATTATCTATCTACCTCGCTTTCTTCTGGTGCAACAGGGGCCTTCTTCTTCAAGGCTCTCCATTTATTTCTGTCCTCGGATGTTTTTTCTATCCGTCTCTATGTGTAGAATATCTTTTTGATCTGTGTTTCATGTCTCCATGTGTAGAACATCTTTTTTATCTCTGTTTCATGTCTCCATGTGTAGAATATCTTTTCGATCTGTGTTTCATGTCTCCATGTATAGAACATCTTTTTGATCTCTGTTTCATGTCTCCATGTGTAGAACATCCTTTTGATCTCTGTTTCATGTCTCCATGTGTAGAACATCTTTTTGATCTCTGTTTCAAGACTCCTTTGCCAGGTGTTTCTCCTTGTTTCTTCTTTCCCTGGAGATTCCAAGTGAGAACTTGTTTTGTTAAGTTTGCGGTAGGCTTACAAAAAGAATGATGACCCTCTATTTAACGGACTCTCTCTCTCTCTCTCTCTCTCTCTCTCTCTGAAACTTAAGTGCACAGGGCACATGGGACTTCCGCAAGGGTTTTCCACAAATGCCTGTCCTTTGCTTTTTTTCTGATCTTGCCCAGGTGAGCCCTCTATTGCTCAACATCCTTTCTGTTGTTCTTCTCCATGTCTCTTTTGGTCTACCCTTACTTCTGTTCCCCTGTGGTGTCCATCTTAGTGCTGTTTTTGGTAGTGAGTTGTCATCATTCGGAGCACATGTCCCAACCATCGCCAGCGTCTTTCCTCAATAACTGCTGTCAGTGGCTTCATCTGCATTTCTGTCAACAAGATGTTATTTCTTAGAGTGTTTGGCCAAAATATTTTTCTAATTCTTCGTAAACATTTAGTCTGGAAAGAATTGAACTTGTTTTCTATGGATTTGGTGATTTTCCAGCATTCACTTCCATAGAGTAGTACACTTAGAACATTACTCTTAAATATCCTGATTTTCATATTTATGCTTAGTTTTTTTTATTTCCATATAGTCTGCAGCATTGCACAAGCCTGAAAGGGAGAAAATGTCTGAAAGATCCAAGAGTGAATTTTTAAGATGAACATTTATGGAAATCTTAATAGCATAATGCTCATAGTAGACGTGATAATAACTGGCCAATGTCCAGTGAGTCAAGGTGGGGTTCAAGAAGATAGTTATATTTGCGGAAATGTATCAGAAAAATCCGAAATCTAGGAAACTGAAGTCCGCCAAATCGAAGGTCAGCATTACCAGGTTTATACCACAATGTTTATAGTTTTAAAATGAACCATACATACTCGAGAATTCAAAAGTTTAATCTAGTAGTGAGTATGTGCAGCATATTGTAGCTTATTGTTCTTCATTTTCTTTTTTGTTGAAAATCCCGATCACAACGTTCAAAGTACTCGCAATAACTTTTCTTAAAATGTGCTATAAATCAGAGGTCTTTCAACATGATGATAATGATAATGATAATGAAAGGGGGTATAACTGCGACACAGTGTTTTGAGGGCGAACGACGACGACGAGGAAGTAGAAGAAGATGACGATGATGATGACAATACTTAAAATTTGACACAATTTCAAAAGAAATCAAATACGACTTAATATTAGACACCTCCCCTCTTCCCTTCACCAAAATGAACTCATCTAACTTTTGTTCATTATTCATTATGAACAAAATACAAAGTGTCACCCATGCTTGACATGATCCTACATCAAACCATCAAGAGAAGAAAGAAACTATCACAGGATAGTAAAGCTCAGCGATTGGTCAGTTTCTGTTTCAGCAACTAAAGTTAGGTTATGATAAACTGTTTAATTACACTAACATAATAACACGTAAAAGTTGGATACCCGTTGCCATGGCATTAAGACCTATTGAGGATAATGTGTTAGGTCCGTAAATCCAGAGACCTTCGGCACCTGGAAGTGTGATGTAGTCAGTATCACGCCTGGCAGCATTTACATTCCAAGATTTCTCTGGTACCCGATTTTAGAGGCTGGGTGGACCCCCAGGGCCGTTTTCGAGTGGCGATATCAGAAAAAAATCCCAGCTGCTGGGACTTAATCCGGTGGTAGTCCCACCCGATTAGTAAACCGGGTGCTAAAACCGAACTGAGCAAAACTCAGCTTGTCAGGCCGTCAATACTATAATACAATATAAAATACGGTCCAAAATTCTACGATATCTTAGCTTTGTTCTTGACACTTTATAACGCCTATCTTGGTATAAACGTTCATCGTTTTTTTTTTGTCTGTATAATCTCATCAGTGGTAAAGGACACTGGGTATAATATATTCTGTTCTGAGGTAGTCAGTTACTTTAGATCAAAATGTCCGACTATCTACGAGTCGTCTGTATCCTGAAGCACTTTTCTAGACGTATTCTCGGCACTAAAGAATAACAAGTTGTGATGTTGCGCGTTTTGAGATGACTTTGACGTCACGTTGCTCGCCGTTCTAACAGACAGAACCACGGTTGTTTCGAGATAACTCATCAGGACAAGATCTGCTCTCGGCGTCTGTCAAAACCTGATTATGCATGGAATCAAAACAACCTCCGTCTTGGCTGTCCTCTTTGTACCATCCCGTATCGAGCCCCATCTGTGTGTTTCCAAAGCTGATTGGAACATGAAGAGCTTCCGGTTAATTCCCGATGATCAGCAGCCAATCAAAACACACTAGGCGGCTCAGACCACAAGATCGCAACGTGAATGTCAACAGCTTAAACCTTAAACGTCCAAGTCCCGAGTGTTGGTTTTAGATTTGCTCACAAACTCTGCAATCTCCGCTCCCAGACTCCCGCAGACTCAACACTCTCAGAGCAAGACTCTTCCATTTCCCATTTGTCTGAGCAGAAAATACTCTGATATTGCACCAAGCCAAAGAACGACTGATCCTGACAGATGGAAGGTTCATGATGGCTGATATAATTAAATGGTTTGGAAACATTTATTAATGCAAGGATAAGACGAAACTCATGCAAAATGGATATTTACACGGCGCGGATTGAGGCAGTTAATGATGAAGTGTGTTTAAAACAGTTGCGTGTTTGGAACGACCAGCGGTTTGGCTATTGAAATCCGGAAAAGTCCAAGATTAGGAACTGGCGCCTGGGATCTTAGCTTACATAATCGCGTTAAAGAATTGGAACGTTTTATCGCTGGGTTTCGTGTGATGGACGTAGAAAACAGCTGTATTACAGCGATAGCTGAGGCTGGAGCTATATTGTGAATTGTGAATTGTTGTTGTACCTGCTACGGGAGTTGTTAATATTATAACAAGAGTTGTTATTGTTATATTGTTACTCTTGGTATTGCGGCAATAACATTCGCTACTAAGAATATTTCAGTTTGCAAAATTACTTCAGAACCCGAATCATTAAAGAATAATAACAATAGCAACAACAATAACAAAAAAAAAACAACAGCTATTACTACTACTACTACTACTACTACTACTACTACTACTACTACTACTACTACTACTACTACTACTATTACTTTTATTACTACTACTTTTACTTCTACTACTATTACTACTACTACTACTACTTTTATTACTACTACTTTTACTTCTACTACTATTACTACTACTACTTTTATTACTACTTCTTTTACTTCTACTACTACTACTACTACTACTACTACTACTACTACTACTACTACTACTACTAAAACTTTTTTCCCCTAGATACTACTATTACTGTGGCTCCTTCAGTACCCCTGCTAATGTTAGAAATACCTTGTACGAACTCCCTGTAACTGCGAGCTGTTGTTCTTTGCAGGCGATGCTGTAGAGATATTGAGGCACAGCATCGTATCGGCGTGGGAGCGGGTTATGGCGGCTACTTTTTCATTTCCGGAGTACAGCTAAAAAGCAGGGCATGTGTAATGCTTCTTTAGCAGACTCCACCACCATAGGGACTATGGCGATCCCTGCCCTGTTAGCCAGGCCAGGCCTGTTACTGAGGGTACCTCGAAGAGGTGGGACAGGGTCTTGTGGGTCGCTAACCCTGACTCTGGCATATCAGCTATGGGTCACTGATTACCTTATCGGGCGTCTTCAGCCCCTAATTAGTGCTAAATGTATTGTTGCTATTATGCCTGCTGTTTCTACTGTATCTGTAACGTGTGATTACATGATTACTGTGACACCTTGAATTCTACTATTATTCCTACAGCCCCTATTGCTGCTAAAGCTACTTTCTACTTCAGCAACAATAACACAAACAAACGCTAAAATTACTACTACAACTACTACTACTACTACTACTACTACTACTATTATTACTACAACTACTACTACTATTACTACTACTACTACTACTACTACTACTACTACTACTATTATTATTACTACTACTACCACTACTACTACTACTACTACTATTACTACTACTACTACTATTACTACTACTACTACTACTTCTGCTACAACTACTACTGCTACTATTACTACTACTACTACTATTACTACTACTACTACTACTACTATTACTACTACTACTACTACTACTATTACTACTACTACTTCTGCTACAACTACTACTGCTACTACTATTACTACTACTACTATTACTACTACTACTACTATTACTACTACTACTACTATTACTACTACTACTTCTGCTACAACTACTACTACTACTATTACTACTACTACTTCTGCTACAACTACTACTGCTACTATTACTACTACTACTATTACTAATGCCACTACTATTACTACTACTACTGCTATACGTACTGCCACTATTACTACTAATATTAGTGCTATTACTATTAACTGCTACTACTACTACTACTACTACTACTACTACTACTACTTCTACTACTATTACTACTACAACTACTACTTTTACTACTACTACTTTTACTACTACTATTACTACTACTACTACTACTACAATTACATTTAAAAAAAACAAGTACTGCAACTAATCTTTATATTTCTTAATAATGGAATGTTGCTCCAATCTCCCCTCGCCCTATTCGAGCGCGTGATAAAAGTTTATGACAAAAATATACATTTCCCTACAGGTGACGTTGAGAACATGCTGGATTCAGGTTACGTTGAGAACATGCTGGATTCAGGTTACGTTGAGAACATGCTGGATTCAGGTTACATTGAGAACATGCTGGATTCAGGTTACATTGAGAACATGCTGGATTCAGGTTACATTGAGAACATGCTGGATTCAGGTTACACTGAGAACATGCTGGATTCAGGTTACATTGAGAACATGCTGGATTCAGGTTACGTTGAGAACATGCTGGATTCAGCTATATTCAAAGACAAGGAAGCAGCGGAGGTAGATCCAGCAAACACTGAGAAAATAAGGCTTCAGCGAAACTTTCCTGGCATTCGCACGATCGTTTGCGTGAAAACAAAGACAAGCGAAGCAGAATCAAATGTACCGAAGAGATGCTACAAGGGGTGGGCAAACCGCGGTCCACAGCCCGCATGCGGTTCTTTGATATCTAATTATTTACCGGATGTAAGCGGAAAGTCTGCCTTATTTAAATGTAAAGTTAATGATCATTGTCAGTAAAAATATTTAATAATGTAAATGTAAAATAATGTTAATTCTAATGGTATATCTGAATAAGACATTAAAGAAATTTCAGATCAGTAAGGAATAAGGAGGCAATGTGCCGGCGAATCAGTTATCGTACAAGCCCGGGCCTAATAAAGAATAAATATCATTAAGTCCACGTATATCTTAGTATTTACATAAAGCTTTTTTCTAACAGGATGCGCACGTAACAATAAAGATGTGTATGTTGTACTTGATCATATCTTACGGCTCTGAAACATCTGAAGTTTAACGTATCTGGCCCATGTGTTGGCCACCTCTGTTACGCCCACAGCAATATAACCACGACTCCTGATCACAATACTCCATACCCAAAACACCCAATTTAAAACATAATTCATAAGCGTAAACGGTAATGACAAATCAATAAATTATTTAATAATTGTTTGTTTTAAATGATGAACTCCAGGAGAAATTGAAAAGTGTTCATTTTGACACTTCTGTGGTTTCTCCGACTTAGCAAAGGCTGGTTTATCTGAAAGAAAGAATAGCTTCTAGTCTTAGTTATGCCCCTTTTATTTGAAATTTTTAAAAAACCAGCGTTCTCTTGGTTTGTCAGAAAGTTTTATATACCGACGATCTTATCATACTTTCTCTATGTTTGATCGTTGTATAACACAAGAAAGCAAACAAGGGAGGAAAACAATTCAGGACAGACTGGTGTCTATAGAAAAGAGTCGACACTTGATGTGGAAGTGGGCTGTTCAGAGTTGTCTATTGAATCAATGTTACGGTATCTATTTATAGCATGGATTCTCAAACATTTATGTTTAAATGTCTCTTTGATTATATAAATCCCCGAGACAGTTTTACGAAGACAGGATGTTGTATATAAAAATGTGATAGTGCGTGTCTTTAAAATATTATTTTAAATGAGTATTTCACACCCCAGGAAAGTAAAAAAAAAATATCAAGAGACAGTTCGGTCTCTGAAGTTATGACATTAAGCAATGCCATGTATTTCAGATTTAATGTTTACGAAGAATTAGAAAAAAATATTTTGGCCAAACACCATAAGAAATAACATCTTGTTGGCAGAAATGCAGATGAAGCCACTGACAGCAATTATTGAGGAAAGACGCTGGCGATGGTTGGGACATGTGCTCCGAATGACTGACAACTCACTACCAAAAATAGCACTAAGATGGACACCACAGGGAACAGAAGTAAGGGTAGACCAAAAGAGACATGGAGAAGAACAACAGTAACGATGTTGAGCAATAGAGGGCTCACCTGAGCAAGATCAGAAAAAAAGGCAAAGGACAGGCATTTGTGGAAAACCCTTGGGGAAACCCCATGTGCCCTGGGCACTTAAGTTTCAGAGAGAGAGAGAGAGATGTATTTAACAGGCAGAGAAAAGTAACAACAAATAAAGGAGTGGGAGAGGGAGGAGGAAGAGGAAGAGAGAGAGAGAGGAAGGAGAGGATGAGAGAGAGAGCTAGAGGGAGAGAGATGGTGAGAGATACAAGGAGAGAGAGTGAGAAAGAGAGATCTGTAGAGGGAGAGAAAGATAGAGAGGGAGAAAGAGACACAGAGAGAGGGAGACAGAGAGAGACAGATAGAGAGGAAGAGAGTCACAGAGAGAGAGGGGGGGAAAGAGTAGAGAGAGGGGGAGAGACAAATAAAGAGAGAGAAAGAAAGAATAAAAATAGAAGTAGAAAAAAATACCGGACGGTGACATTTTTTTACAGAAATCTCCAGACAATATTATACAAAGAGCTATACCTAGAGAGCAGACATCAGTCAATTTTATGTCCCTTGCGGAACTTTGCCTCCCTAACAGCTCTCCTGTAGGTCTCTTGGATTTAAGAGAGTAGGTATGACGTGAAAATATCAAGAAGACAATGCTGGTACACATGAATGTACAGAAAACAGATATGGAAGGGAGTGAGGAAATAGAAATACACAGAAATGGATAGGAATCGTCATGTAAGGGCGTAGTTCACTAGCAAGCTAAAGATCACCTACAGCTAGTTTTCCTTGCTTGGATAGCACGGGACCACAAGACTATTTTTTAAAGAAAAATCTGCAGTCTATTGAGAATCTTTGACAAGTTGAACACTACCGTCGGCTAGGAGGGCACTGACCAGTCTTCTCATGTACTCCGGGAGTACGATAGCAGCTGTGGTTAACATTAACTGGAACACATTTTAAGAAAAGAGCTATTCCTATGGGGTTGGTGGCACCTCATACAGTTTAAGAACCATTGAGATTGATGACATCTCATTCAGTTTAAGAATCTCTGAGATTGATGATATCTCATTCAGTTTAAGAACCTCTGAGATTGATGACATCTCATTCAGCTTAGTAATCTCTGGTATTGATGACGCCTCATTCATTTTAAAAACCTCTGAGATTGATGATATCTCACTTAGTTTAAGAACCTCTGATTTATAAGTCAAAGTTCAGTTGTTCTATTGAAGGGAATATCTGCCATGCCTTGAACAGAGTCAGACAGAAGCACGGCGAAGTGTTTTTCTTACAAGATACACACTGGAACTTAATCTCCTGAACACGAGTTTCTGTTCGTCTCCGAGCGGATAGCCACGTGCTTTTGTCAATATTGTTAATGCGTCAGTCGTAAGCCGTTAAAATAGCTCCGTATTATGACAGTCAACATTTTGTCCGAATGTCTGTCTTGACGGAGGCGCATGAATTGGTGGTTTCAGTTAAGAGAGAAATTGTTTAAACCCGTCGCCGTGACAGTATTTCAAATATCCTCAGGAGAGACCGGAACTAAGGGGTAGAAAAGGCCGCCATGCTGTATTTTAAATTACTAAAACCGTTGTGTTTTTATTGCCAGACTCTCGTTCTTGGCGGTTGATGCTGAATTTGTACTAGAGACATCAAACTTTGTATGAAAGGTATGACTATCTTTACTTTGCTCAACGTGTTAAAGTGACTATCCTTACTTCGCTCAAAAGATCACATTATTCTAGCCCTGGCTGCATAATCGAAGAAGCACATCTTTTACTTTGGCAATGAAATGGCGTTTCAAAAGCATGCACCATTTAGTAGCTTCAGAGAGTTGGACGGAGACTTGATCAGTACAGGTTGGCCAGTTCTGATAGGGGCTGTGTCTCTAAAATAGTCATTGAGCTAGTCATAAAAATATTCTCTAACGCGTATGAAATTACTAACGTACTGTTAAATATATCTTTCTAGTCTCCTTTCTGAGGCACCTTTGTGATGTTGAGGTAGCAGATATCGCGCAAGAGTTCGACGATTTGCTTCATGAAATAAGGCGCATTCACATGCTCAATATATTTAACTCTGCTGTTAAACTACAACAGACCACGTAAGCCGGCGGTGGCTTTAATACCGCTTGTGGAAAGTACATGAAATTTAGACTGTCAAAGTGTATTATTCTTGTTCTTTTGGTCCCTCAGGAATTCTTATATTGGACCCTCCTATTTTCGCGATGAGTTTCATAACAAATTATTTTAATTCTCTTTGGTTTCATATATGCTAGTATTATGTTCCTATTCCGAGTACTTAAATGTTACATCGAGCCAATTTTGTTTTATGGATGTAAAGCATGATCTATGAATAAGAGAGTACAGCGAGAAATGGAGGCCATGGAGATGTGGTTTATGAGAAGAATGTTGAAGGTACCATGGATAGCCAAGAAAACCAGTGAAGAAGTCTTAAAAGAGAGGCTGGAGTTGAAAAGCAAATTATAGCAAAGATCAGAGGCAGACAAGCGAGATTTAGAGGAAAATTGGAACACACTGTGGCAACTGGAAAAACTGAAGGAAGAAGAGACAGAGGGAGACAGAGAAAGAGGTTAATGGATGGGCTGTCAGTGTGGCTAGGAAAAAAGTCATAGGCGGATCTCATAATCAAGTCTAAAGACAGGGAACTGTGAAGAGAAATGATCGCCTACGCCACGCGGCATGGCACTTGAATGAATGAATTCTGTTCCTAATTTTCCTTATCGTACTACATCAGTGCATGCAATAATATGAATATTTTACGTGGAGCTTCTGTTATAGAAATAAATCCTCTTTATTTTGTCGTATTATTTAAATTTATATTTCTCGGTCGTTTTCTATGGTGCCAAGTTTTCTTCACAAGTTAGTCTTTATTTCGGTATAGATCTAGATCTGAATGGAAGAAATAACTGAAATGTACAACGAACCAGATGCAATACACCAACTACAAAGACATCAGCAGCCCATCCTCTTTCGCCTAAAGACAGGCCACTGCAGACTACTAAGCCACCTACACTGACTCAAAATATCTCACACAGAAGAGTGTCCAAGTGGCAGTGGAGTCCAGACTCCAGAGCATTTCGTTTAAGAGTGTCCAAACCATGCGGATCTCAGGCGTGAGACATGGCCAGAGAACACGAGCTTGGGGGGAAAAGCTGTGGGGCTTCTATCAGGATCTGGAGAGGACTGTGAGCTTTGTAATGTCAACAGGGATCAAGATCTGATATGACCAACAACCTCGAAAGTAGTAGTAGTAGTAGTAGTAGTAGTAGTAGTAGTAGTAGTAGTAGTAGTAGTAATATCCAGCATGTTCTCAAGCTCACCTGTAGGGAAATGTATATTTTTGTCATAAACTTTTATCACGCGCTCAAATAGGGCGTGGGGAAGTTGGAGCAACATTCCATTATTAAAAAATACAAAGATTAGTTGCAGTACTTGTTTTTTTATGTCATTGTAGTAGTAGTAGTAGTAGTAGTAGTAGTAGTAATAGTAGTAGTAGTAGTAGTAGTAGTAGTAGTAGTAGTAGTAACAGTAGTAGAAGTAGCAGTAGCAGTAGTAGTAGTAGTAGTAGTAGTAGTAATAGAAGAAGTAGTAGAAGTAATAGTAGTAGTAGTAGTAGTAGTAGTAGAAGAAGAAGAAGAAGAAGAAGATTATAGACCACAAGACTCAGCCAATTCTTCTTTCTAAAAAGTGCATTCATTTTAATTTTCTTTTAAATCCCGAATTCAGCTATGACCTTTAAGTATTCCTGCTATGAAAATCTTGGTCAAGTGGACTTCCATCGTGACAAAACTTCCCAACTTCCCACTTCAAGAACCTGTATGCGAAGGATATAGAACTGTGGGATTCGAAGGTTTGTTTCCATAAACAATCACATATAGAAGATTTACTTCATCAATAAACTAAAGACAAAATTGAACGAATCATGAACTTGTTTCCGTTTATCTTCAAAGAACACTAAAAATACTCGGTTAGCAGGTTACTGCTTGAAAATCTCTGGCAGACAGTTTCGTCGCGCCGTCTAGATTCAGGCTTTCTGTCTAGTTCCAGGCATTCTGTGTCCTTTGTTCTGTGGAACTGTTTTCCTGGTAGCAAATGAACGATGATATAATCTTACTCTTCTCAACATTCATTCATTCATTCATTTGCATTGTCCCTTGTGGAACTTTGCCTCTCTAACACCACTCCTGTAGGCCTCTCGGTTGTGAGCAAGATGGCCTGCTCCTGATGCATCCATTTGCAGATCATCAACGATGTCTTGCAGCCATCTTCGCCTTGGTCTTTCACTTTTTATTTTTCCAATTATGTACCCTTCCAAGATGGTGTTCTCTAGTTTAATGTGTCCAAAATATTTCTCTGTTTAATCCTCTTTACTAGCCAGCCTTCTTCAATATTAAGTTCTTGTAGTATTGATATATTTGTTGTTTTTTGTGTTCATGATATTTGAAAAAAACTTCTGTAGCATTTACATTCAAAGACATTTATGTGTTTCTCAGCTGTTATGTTAAGTGTCCAGGTCTCACAGGCATATGTTGTGATGAGAAAGATGCATGTCCTTAAAAATCTCTACAGCACACTTTATTGTCTCATTTTTTAAACCTATATCTACAATTTTTTTCACCTTTCCTTCACTCAAAAAGAAATCCACTATATGTTGCAAAGATAAAGAAATGCGTATTTTAAAATTGTGATTTAAAACAAACAATGAAACAAACAAACAAAAAACACAAACAGCTATGTTAACGCTATCGTCTGAATGTATTAAATTAGTAATGAAAATAACTATAGATAAATAAATCTTTATACAACGCATAAATACTTTTTAGGTTCATGTTAAATTTATAGTACTAAAAACAGCATTACTTTCATTTTGGTACTTCTATATGGAAATCTGTATTCAGCAAACCCAGAAAATCTGGTTTTCATAATCGACTGAATCCATCTTCAGTATGTGTCTAGAAACAAAGAAATGTATTAGGCATGCATATATTCAATGAAATACGCTTAAAATATAACAGTAATAATAATTGTTATAAATGTAAAGCTACTGTAAATATGAATATAAAGACTATGTGGCAGAAAGCGCATCGTAAACAACCAACATTTGACGGAACTATTAGTAAACTATTAGTCTTGGATGGTTGCTTCGGCATGCGGAGGAGCACATATGAGGTTGACTCGAATGAAGTGAAGCCTGGATTTTGAACCTTTGTACTTTATGAACCTTTGTGGATTGTCTGTCTCGTCCGACTGGATATAACGTATCTTCACATTGACTTTCTGATGGATAAACTGCATGTTCACATTGACTTTCTGAATGATAAACTATATATATTTACATTGACTTTCTGAAGGATAAACTATATGTTTCCTTTTGTGAGAAAAAAATTCACGTAAATGTATTCTGAATAATTTTTAAATGGGTTTTGAATAGGATATGGAAATATTCAATAAAGTGAACATTATTAGTTCAAATAAAGTAAACATCAGTTCAAATAAATTAGCTCTGTTTTTACCTCCTGTGTGATAAATAAGAAGATAACAATATCGATTTACCGTTACTGTTTAAAATTAGGTTTAATTCAGCTATTTATCACGTGTAGGGATTCAGAGAAATTATAAATATATATCTCGTTTTTTTTTTTTAGGTTTCTGTTTTTCGTTGAAGTATACAATTGTCTTACGAGACTCTGGACGTTGTGAAGAATTTGAGGTTTGGGTCTTTGGATCATCCTCCCTACTCTCTAGATCTTGCCATGTTTTCGGCTTCCCCAACCTCAGAAACTGTTTGATATGGAGGATACTTATGAATGATTCTAAGGTGATAGTAGCAACAGAGCGGTATTTCAGCGACTAGAAATCAGATTTGTTTTTTATCATTTATTTATTTATTTTGGAAGTTTTAAAGAAACTTGAGAAACGATACGGTAACTGTGTTGAACTTCCAGGTGAATATGCAAGTTTAATGGCTTTAGGTAATTCCCTTCTTGATCAGGCCGATAACTTTTTAAATAACTACCTCGTAAAATGGACTTCGCTATGTAAAGGCAATCCACCATAGGAGCAACACCGGTGCTACAGAACATTGAAAGACAAAGAGTGAACAGGTTTTGTTTGTTTGATGTAAATGCACCCCTAGTCATTCACAAGCACAAGAATACAGCCTGCGAGCGCCGGAATCCAACAAAAAGAACTACCGGGAGGGGGGGTGTAGGGGTGGGGGGTGGGGGGGGGGGGAAGAGAGAGAGAAGGGAGAGAGACCAAGAGAGTAACCAGAATATCTCAGCCCTAGAGTTCCGCCACGGATCTGCAAGGGACACCCCCCCCCCTTTTTTTTTCCTCCCCCCCCCCCCCCCCCGGAGCACTTCTCACAGAACCCTAATGTCTAGCTACACGCTTTTGCTTTTGTCCAAAACAGGCTAGTTAGAAAGTTATCTTAGTTCTATACAAGGGCAAAAGGAAAAAAAAACCTCTTGTACTCGCCATGTACCAAAAGCCATCAATAATTAACATTTTATACACTATGCATTTATTATTCTTTCTGGCGAAAAGTAAAAATTATGGATAGAATAAAAGGGAAAAAAATATTCCAAGGGTTCCACCAGGCGAAAAGATTGAAGAGGGCTGGAGTAAACAATATCTTGAAGAGAAATGGAGTGACAACATTTGGCCAGGTTATGTGCCATAGGTCAAGCAGATTAACAAAATATAGCAGAGAAAGTAAACATCACCCCAAGATGTAAAGGGAAGCAACAATGAAAATCATAACAAATTTCACTTTATTCGAGTACACTGGCGACACAAGGCACCTGGAGTTGTGTATGTTTTATTTGTGTAAAGGGTAATTTAAGCATATAAACAAAGAAAGAGGGAGACTGAAAGAGAGTGTGTGCGAAAGAAAGAAAGAAAGAATGAATGAAAGAAAGAGTTATAAATCTTAAACTAAACTTTCTCTTCTCCTTTTTTCACATGAGAAATGACTAAGACGTAGCGTTGTAAAGCTCTTTAGCGCAAATGTTGTATGGTTTAGCGTTTAAAAAAAAGTAGGCAAAGAACTTTATACGTGATAGAAGGAAAAATTACAAAACAATTACCCGGGACTCGAACCGTGGACTCCGATAGGGCTTGCAGCCGGCTGGGCACAAGAAACAGTGAACTTCAAGCATCGTATTGTATGGTTATATAATACGCTGGTTTTCGTGGCTGGGCGGCTGCTCGTCCTATCGGAGTCTACAGTTTGAGTCTTTCTCTAATGTCTAAATATGTTTTGACTAGTATTTTTTTTCGAATACTAGCTCTAGGATTTTTCGAAACCGGTACAACTATACCTGTCTTTTATTTTGGATAAAAGTGGCGATGGGTGTTTGAGTGGCGAAGTGGTTAGTGCACTGGTCTCTCATGGCGAAGGTCGGGGATTTGAATCCGGCCGGAGGCACTCCAATCACCCAGCTGTAGAAATGGGTAGCCGACTTCTTCTGGAGTTGGGGAAGGAAAGGTGGCCAGGTGTGATACTGACCATATCACCCTCTAGTGTGCTGACAGGTCAAGAAAAATATGGGTACTAACACCATGTCCCTATGTGCCTCTAAGGCATGAAAGGATTACCTTTACCTTTTTTTACTTTCTGAAGTACCGGTTTTCTTAATACAACGTTCTGTACTTTGTACTTTCCTTTTTTAAATATGAAGTTAAACACACTTTACAGACATCAGTGGAAAGTAAATGTTCCTGTGAATTTTATTTCTTACCTTACACGAGTCAAGACTTAACCTTTACAAAATAGCTCAAGACACAATTGCCTGATTCTCCTTCATGTAAATTCAGCACCATCAGTCTCCTAGCCCCAATATCCTTCAAATGATTTTGCTGGTTGCTTTATACTAAGTTTGTTCATAATATAAACCGGATACGATAACCGACGGCCTCCAAAAGTTTTTTTTTTCAGTTTCTCTCTCTCTCTCTCTCTCTCTCTCTCTCTCTCTCTCTCTCTCTCTCTCTCTCTCTTTAATCGGTAATTTACAGGTTAACTCCAAATTAATGCGATCACAAATATGTAACACTTGCAAAGGGGAACAACGCCTGGAAATGTCGGAATGTTCTTTGAGAAGAATTATCTCCGCTAATACTGAAGTTTTCACTTATTGTAGAATCTATTGTTAACATATTGTAGACCTATTGTAGAATATTAACTCTTTAACTGTCTGGAATTAGTTTCAGTCTGTGCGGTAATGATTTTTTTCATTCTTTTTCTAAATTTTTCAGCACAAAATGAGTGAGCATATGTGGAACATTTCATTTATCGAAGAAGTTGAACATAAAAATATATCGGATAAAAGATATTTAATTCTCGTTCTTTTTTGACTCGGCCTTTTGGCTAAGATCAAAGTGTAGTTCTGCGCTCTGTAGAATGTACATTTTGTTATTTTGGAACCAACGAGGTGTTTGAGGCCGCCCTGCACATTGACTGCCTGGGGTAAGGTCTACATCTCGTTACGGGTGGACCCGTATTTCTGTATGTTGAGTTTTGCTCCGCTACCTTCTCCGAACTCTGTGAAGGTGTCTAAAATGTGAGTTATTGATCTGTCTGTTGTTGGGAGGAAGATCGTGTCAACATGTTTTTTTTTAATGCCCGCATGGGCTCGCTAGATAATTTTACCACGTGTTTGGTGAGGGTTGTTGATTAAACTTAACCTGGGTAGAAAGACCACCTTGTTTAAAAATTTATTTCATGGTAATCTTCCGTGCCAGGTAAGTGTGGTGTGTCTGTGTGTGTGTGTGAACATTTTTTTTGAGACGACGAAAACAATAGGCTGTGACCCGGTGGTACTGCAAGCCGGGTCCACCCGTAACGAGATGTAGACCTTACCCCAGGCATTCAATGTGCAGGGCAGGCCTCATGCACCTCGTTGGTTCCAAAATAAACAAAGTGTAATTCCGTAGAACTACACTGTGATCTTAGCCAAAAGGCCGAGAAGCCTTTTTTTTTTTTTGAGACGACGAAAGCAATAGGCCGTGACCCAGTGTAATTTTTAAAAAAGGTGGTCTTTCTACCCAGGTTAAGTTTAATCAACAACCCTCACCAAACACGTGGTAAAATTATCTAGCGAGCCCATGCGGGCATTAAAAAAAAACATGTTG